>JAZAYU010001035.1:0-100725 GCA_038501625.1 Corbicula japonica
CCAGTCCACTAATCCTTACATATAAAAAATGACTCAGAAGTACCAGTTCACTAATCCTAACATATAAAAACTGACACAGAAGTACCAGTTCAGTAATCATTACATATAAAAAAATGACACAGAAGTTCAAGTTCACTAATCCTTACATATAAAAATGTCAGAGAAGTGGCAGTTCACTAATCCTTACGTACAAAAACTGACACAAAAGTACCAGTTCACTGATTCTTACATACAACAACTGACACAGAAGTACCAGTCGTCAAATCGATACATATAAAAAATGACACAGAAGTACCAATCCACTAATCCTTACATATAAAAAATGACACAGAAGTACCAGTTCACTAACACAGATATCAAAAATAACACAGACGTACCAGTTCACTAATCCTCACATATAAAAACTTACACAGCAGTACCTGTCCTCTAATCCTTACATATAAAAAATAAAACAGAAGTAGCAGTTCATTAATCCTTACATACAAAAACTGACACAGAGGTACCAGTTCTCTTATCCTTACATATAAAAAATGTAACAGAAGTACCAGTTCACTAATCATTAAATATAAAAACTGACACAGAAGAACCAGTTCACAAATTCTTACAGATAAAAAATGACACAGAAGTAGCAGTTCTCTAATACTTAAAAACAACAACTGACACAGAGGTACCAGTTTACTAATCCTTTCATATAAAACTGACATATAAGTACCAGTCTACTTATCCTTACATATTAAAAATAACACAGAAGTAGCAGTTCACAAATCCTTACAAACAAAAACTGACACAAAATTACCAGTTCACTGATTCTTACAAACAACAACTGACACAGAACTACCAGTTCAATAATCGTTAGAAATACAAGATGACACAGAAATACCAGTTAACTAATCCTTCCATATAAAAAATGACACAGAAGTACCAGTTCACTAATCCTTACATATAAAAAATAAAATGACACAGAAGTACCAGTTCAGTAATCCTTACATTTAAAAAATGACACAGAAGTACCAGTTCATTAATCCTTACATATAAAAACTGACACAGAAGTTCCAGTTCTCTAATCCTTACAATAAAAAATGGCACAGAAGTAGCAAGTCACTAATCCTTACATAAAACAACTGACACAGAGGTAACAGTTCACTAATCCTTTAATATAAAACTGGCACAGAATAACCAGTCCACTAATCCTTACATATAAAAAATTACTCAGAAGAAGCAGTTCACTAATCCTTACATACAACAACTGACACATATGGTCCAGTTCACTTATCCTTTCATATAAAACTGACAAAAATGTACCAGTACACTAATATTTACATATAAAAATGACACACAAGTAGCAGTTCACTAATCCTTACATACAATAACTGACACAGAAAAAGTAGTTCACTAATCCTTACAAACAACAACTGACAGAGAAGTAACAGTCAACAAATTGTAACATATATAAACTGACACAGAAGTACCAGTTCAATAATCCTTACATATAAAAAAATGACACAGCGGTTCCCTAATTCTTACATATAAAAAATGACACTGAAGTACCAGTTCACTAATCCTTACATATAAAAATGACACAGAAGTACCAGTTCAGTAATCCTTACATATAAAAATGACACAGAAGTAGCAGTTCACTAATCCTTACATACAACAACTGACACAGAGGTACCAATTCACTAATCCTTTCATATAAAACTGACACAGAAGTACCAGTCCACTAATCCTTACATATAAAAAATGACTCAGAAGTACCAGTTCACTAATCCTAACATATAAACTGACACAGAGGTACCAGTTCACTAATCATTACATATAAAAAAATGACACAGAAGTTCAAGTTCACTAATCCTTACATATAAAAATGTCAGAGAAGTGGCAGTTCACTAATCCTTACGTACAAAAACTGACACAAAAGTACCAGTTCACTGATTCTTACATACAACAACTGACACAGAAGTATCAGTCGTCAAATCGATACATATAAAAATGACACAGAAGTACCAATCCACTAATCCTTACATATAAAAAATGACACAGAAGTACCAGTTCACTAACACAGATATAAAAAATAACACAGACGTACCAGTTCACTAATCCTCACATATAAAAACTTACACAGCAGTACCTGTCCACTATTCCTTAAATATAAAAAATTAAACAGAAGTAGCAGTTCTTTAATCCTTACATACAAAAACTGACACAGAGGTTCCAGTTCTCTTATCCTTACATATAAAAAATGTAACAGAAGTACCAGTTCACTAATCATTAAATATAAAAAACTGACACAGAAGAACCAGTTCACAAATTCTTACAGATAAAAAATGACACAGAAGTAGCAGTTCTCTAATCCTTACAAACAACAACTGACACAGAGGTACCAGTTTACAAATCCTTTCATATAAAACTGATACATAAGTACCAGTCTACTAATCCTTACATATTAAAAATAACACAGAAGTAGCAGTTCACAAATCCTTACAAACAAAAACTGACACAAAATTACCAGTGCACTGATTCTTACAAACAACAACTGACACAGAAATACCAGTTCAATAATCCTTAGATATACAAGATGACACAGAAATACCAGTTCACTAATCCTTCCATATAAAAAATGACACAGAAGTACCAGTTCACTAATCCTTACATATAAAAAAATGACACAGAAGTACCAGTTCAGTAATCCTTACATTTAAAAAATGACACAGAAGTACCAGTTCATTAATCCTTACATATAAAAACTGACACAGAAGTTCCAGTTCTCTAATCCTTACAATAAAACATGGCACAGAAGTAGCAAGTCACTAATCCTTACATAAAACAACTGACACAGAGGTAACAGTTCACTAATCCTTTAATATAAAACTGGCACAGAATAACCAGTCCACTAATCCTTACATATAAAAAATTACTCAGAAGAAGCAGTTCACTAATCCTTACATACAACAACTGACACATATGGTCCAGTTCACTTATCCTTTCATATAAAACTGACAAAAAAGTACCAGTCCACTAATATTTACATATAAAAAATGACACAGAAGTAGCAGTTCACTAATCCTTACATACAATAACTGACACAGAAAAAGTATTTCACTAATCCTTACAAACAACAACTGACAGAGAAGTAACAGTTAACAAATTGTAACATATATAAACTGACACAGAAGTACCAGTTCAATAATTCTTACATATAAAAAATGACACAGCGGTTCTCTAATTCTTACATATAAAAAATGACACTGAAGTACCAGTTCACTTATCCTTACATATAAAAATGACACAGAAGTACCAGTTCAGTAATCCTTACATATAAAAATGACACAGAAGTAGCAGTTCATTAATCCTTACATACAACAACTGACACAGAGGTACCAGTTCACTAATCCTTTCATATAAAACTGACACAGAAGTACCAGTTCACTAATCCTTACAAACAACAACTGACAGAGAAGTAACAGTTAACAAATTGTAACATATATAAACTGACACAGAAGTACCAGTTCAATAATTCTTACATATAAAAAATGACACAGCGGTTCTCTAATTCTTACATATAAAAATGACACAGAAGTACCAGTTCACTAATCCTAACATATAAAAACTGACACAGAGGTACCAGTTCACTAATCATTACATATAAAAAATGACACAGAAGTTCAAGTTCACTAATCCTTACATATAAAAATGTCAGAGAAGTAGCAGTTCACTAATCCTTACGTACAAAAACTGACACAAAAGTACCAGTTCACTGATTCTTACATACAACAACTGACACAGAAGTATCAGTCGTCAAATCGATACATTTAAAAAATGACATAGAATTACCAATCCAGTAATCCTTACATATAAAAAATGACACAGAAGTACCAGTTCTCTAACACAGATATAAAAAATAACACAGACGTACCAGCTCACTAATCCTCACATATAAAAACTTACACAGCAGTACCTGTCCACTAATCCGTACATATAAAAAATAAAACAGAAGTAGCAGTTCATTAATCCTTACATACAAAAACTGACACAGAGGTACCAGTTCTCTTATCCTTACATATAAAAAATGTAACAGAAGAACCAGTTCACTAATCATTAAATATAAAACTGACACAGAAGAACCAGTTCACACATTCTTACAGATATAAAATGACACAGAAGTAGCTGTTTTCTAATCCCTACAAACAACAACTGACACAGAGGTACCAGTTTACTAATCCTTTCATATAAAACTGACACATAAGTACCAGTCTACTAATCCTTACATATTAAAAATAACACAGAAGTAGCAGTTCACAAATCCTTACAAACAAAAACTGACACAAAATTACCAGTGCACTGATTCTTACAAACAACAACTGACACAGAACTACCAGTTCAATAATCCTTAGATATACAAGATGACACAGAAATACCAGTTCACTAATCCTTCCATATAAAAATGACACAGAAGTACCAGTTCACTAATCCTTACATATAAAAAAATGACACAGAAGTACCAGTTCAGTAATCCTTAGATTTAAAAAATGACACAGAAGTACCAGTTCATTAATCCTTACATATAAAAACTAACACAGAAGTTCCAGTTCTCTAATCCTTACAATAAAAAATGGCACAGAAGTAGCAGATCACTAATCCTTACATAAAACAACTGACACAGAGGTAACAGTTCACTAATCCTTTAATATAAAACTGGCACAGAATAACCAGTCCACTAATCCTTACATATAAAAAATTACTCAGAAGAAGCAGTTCACTAATCCTTACATACAACAACTGACACATATGTTCCAGTTCACTTATCCTTTCATATAAAACTGACAAAAAGTACTAGTCCACTAATATTTACATATAAAAAATGACACAGAAGTAGCAGTTCACTAATCTTACATACAATAACTGACACAGAAAAAGTAGTTCACTAATCCTTACAAACAACAGCTGACAGAGAAGTAACAGTCAACAAATTGTAACATATATAAACTGACACAGAAGTGCCAGTTCACTAATCCTCACATACAACAACTAAAACAGCTTACATACAACATACATCCTTACATATAAAAACTGACACGGAAGCACCAGTTCACTAATCCTTACATACAATAACTGACACAGAAGTACCAGTTCACTTATCCTTACATAATAAATCCTTACATATAAAAACTGACGCAGAAGTACCAGTTCATAAATCTAACATATACCACACACATAGATACAATGGGCGACCAGACAGTGGCTCTACTATCTAAATAGAAATTTTTGAAACGTAAAAAACTGACACAAAAGTACCAGTCAA
The DNA here is from genome assembly GCA_038501625.1 of Corbicula japonica. Lineage (NCBI taxonomy): Eukaryota > Metazoa > Mollusca > Bivalvia > Venerida > Cyrenidae > Corbicula > Corbicula japonica. The sequence continues at coordinate 5,300 of JAZAYU010001035.1, forward strand.
CAAATCCTTTCATACAAAAACTGACACTGACATACCGTTCAACAAATACTTACATAAATAAACTGACACAGAAGTACAAGTTCATAAACGCTTACATATACTACAAACGAAGATACTACAATGGGCGACCAGACAGTGGCTCTACTATCTAAATAGAAATTTTTGAAACGTACATCCACAAAAATACAGAAGTACCACTCCACAATTCCTTACATATAAAAACTGATACCAAAGTACCATTTCATAGATCCTTTCAAACAATACTGACACAGCCGTGTACTATATCAATAATTCCTCACATATAAAAAACTGACACAAAAGTACCAGTCAACAAATCCTTTCATACAAAAACTGACACTGACATACCATTCAACAAATCCTTACATAAATAAACTGACACAGAAGTACAAGTTCATAAACGCTTACATATACTACAAACGAAGATAAACTGGGCGACCAGACAGTGGCTCTACTATTTGAACGGATATGTTTGAAGCGTACATACAGAATAATACAGAAGTACCAATCCATAATTCCTTAAATATAAAAGACAGACGTACCATTCCATACATTCTTAGATATAAAAGCTGACACAGACATACCAGTCCATAAATCGTTACATACACAAACTGACACAAAAGAACAAGTCGATTAATATTTACACACGAAAACTGACACACAAGCAGCTGTCCGTAAATCCTTACTTATAAAAACTGATAAAGAGGTTCCAGTCGATTTATCCTTACATACAAAAACTGACACAGAAATACCAGTTTATGTCAAATTTACACAAGAAATATTCTACCTTTCGCCTCACCCCATACAACACAGTTTCAGAGTCTGTGAGCAGAAGATTTATATTTCAAAAACATGCAACAGCAATAAAATGACATCATACATGTAACCTTAATATTTTTAAAATAGTAACGGTATCAGGTATAACTTTTTCACAAGATGACCAATAAATGTGAATTTAATTGTTCGATATATTAACATGTGCTTCTCATCAATTAAAGTTTTATTACCTATACACTACACTATTAAATAGTTCTAAGTGCACACTTCATAAAATTTAATGTGACTTTCTTAACTTTTGATTGATAATTCGAGTTTGAAGTTCAATTAATTTCTTATACTTTTACTTATCAAACAAATGTTATACCTAAAGTTTCGTGTTTACGTTCTTTTCCGTAAATATTTAATGACATAAGAGCGTAACATGAACGTGCAACGTAAGCAACGTTATAAATCTAGAAAATAAAATCATTTGATTTTTTTTCTTAAAATGATTACATATTCAAAAATGAGGCATTTCTTTTGCATTAATTTTACAAATAACATGGTGATGTTTCATAACGAATCAAATTTGTGCCATTAAAGAGCATGTAAACGGTACTTACGCGGTCATCAAACGTTCCATTGTTAAAAAGTGTTGGTGTGAGTGTTTAGATTGTCCGGTGTCGGTAAAAATGTGACAAACAAAAACAATTGTAAACAAATGAAATTCGATTGCCGCACGGGAATTACCCATAAATAGCGTATGATGACGTGGATGACGTAATACTTAAAACGTACGCACGATTTTCAAATAATAATTATTTTTTGTTCATATTTAATATCAAATCAAAATGTCTTTTGAAAATGATAGTTTTATGATGAGATATTATAAATTATAAGGTGTGCACTTGGAACTTTTGACAAGTGTATTCAAAATTTGACAAGGACCACATTTAAGACTGTTTGTTTTCTCGCTTAGATAATTTTACACTCAGGTTTCAGTTAAATATTTCATCTCAGAAGACTAATTCATCTGGTTTTTTTAAACACAACTAAAAGGTATCGTGCTTTTTTTTTACATATAGACTTAAAAATAATAATAATAGACTGCAAAAGTGCCGTATATTTAAGTTTGAGTAATATATTATTAAATGATAATAATTTATCAAACTGTAAAATTCTGATTTTGAAATTAGTTATTAGTTAGTTATATTTAAATTATCTGGATACCGTTTGTTAACAAACAAAAAGCAAGAAGAAGTAAATGTGTGTCACTGTAGTTGAGTTTATGTGTCGTTGTGCATCATTTAAAATGAAAATTCTTGGTACAAAATGTACAATATAGGACTTTTTTGTGTTAGGCAAGTTTTTTGACATTGCAAACTGTTTTACTCCAAGCTGTTACCTGGTATCTACATGGCAGGTCCGCCAGCTGATCTACGTCTCCACATATCTGGGCCCAAGATAGATCACAAAAATAAATATGTGGACCAGTCTCAAATCTCAAGCACCTGATTAAATAAAATATCGACAATTGTATCCAATCTCAGTTTTATGATCTTGGCCCTAGTTGCATGGTTTCCTTACGGCCTTTATATGCATTTGCATTATTGCCCGTGAACAGGCTTAATGAAACTGAGCCTGCAATATTTACATATTTGTCGTGTTCAATGGCTTTCAAAGTTTTCTTTTCATCTATTATAATATCACAGTAGCGTTGTTTGTGCCATGTGGCGACTGTAAAAAGTTGCCCCGTACATTTAATCAGTGCCGTTATCAGTTACGTCCTTTGAATGTCGTTGAGCCCGATACTGTTGTATCATGTAAATAGTACTTCTTAAATGTCTTGTTTAAATATTTCGACCAGGTTATAGATGGGTGTGTTTTATATCGCAGCCAATTTAGACTTGGACATTGTTCAATACCCCAAGGATATACTTCCTGCCTTATAAATGTTTCGTTTGGCGTTGTCTGTGATATGCAGGTTTTATATTCTCAGATCCCCTGTCGAAATTATATTATGTTTAGTTCCGCCCATTGTGTTCTCGTTTAGAGCAAGCTCATTCTTTTATCTAGGACCCATACGCCGCTGAGCATGGAATGGTGTTAATCTGAAAATACCTCATTGAATGTTCTATGTTCACCGCCATATGCATACCATCGTTTGGGATGAATCAACATTGTGCTGTTTATTGGTTTAAATATTGAGTTGCGCTCAACCCGGGGCGTGGGCAGTTATATGCATTTCCATTAAGTACTGCCCATTACATGTTACAGTCTCAATCAAACCGAGCCTGCAATAGTTCCATATTTGTCTTGTTCGGTGGCCTTCAAAGCTCCATTTTTTTATCTATTATCAAAGTTCATGATACATGCAATCAGGCAGAAACGTTAATAAATGAGTAAAAATAACTAGTTGAATGAATAGCTTCAATATCCTTTAGGATAATTAGAAAAAGAAGTGAAATATGCATATCAGGAATGGTCTCATCCAGCAGACACAGCCTCCCAACACATCCTAAAGTTAGAGAGGAAAATAGAGCATGGTTTTACAATAATCAGTTTCAAAATGGACGCCACAAACAATTAACGAATGAGAGAGTTTGTGTTGTCTGAGTGTGACTATTTCAAATCATCTTGTGTATATTACAAGTCTATTATTTTCTTAATTATTAAACGTTATACACAATTTTAATTAGATTAAATAACATAAGTATGTGAAGATTTGCGAAAAGAGAGATTCATAAGTACCGAAATAGTTGGAAAAGGGGCAAATAGGAATGTTCATGGGCATTAATGAAAATGCATATTACTGCCCACGCCGCTTAGCCCAGGGTTGATTGCAACTCGATATTTACACCAATAAACGGTACAAGTTTGATCCATCCCAAAACGATGGTATGCGTATTGTGGTGGACATGGAAACTTCAATGCGGTATTTTTCAGATTGATGTTTTAGAAAAGAATGTTTTTGCCCTAAACAATGGGCGGAAATAACCCGAATAGAATTTTTGAAGCTGTCTTATGCATTCAACGGAACGAGTTCCCATTGCAAAGTAGATGCCTAAATAGCTCTGCATGTATGCGATTAACTTTTAAAGATGGCCAATCTATGGAATATTTATATTTTTTACACTAATAACACTGAAGCCTTTAACAAATAAACACAATAACAGAGCACGACATTAGGTCGACAAACTGTTGATACTGACATAACTTTATTGTTGAAAGAAAAACAACATAAGTGCTAATACAAAGAGCTATAATTACAAATGACATGACCAAAATAGGAAAAAACTATTAAGATTTTGATATAAAAATGTTAATTTAAGAGTAAAACGGATCGTTATAATTATAGTTTACTATCAACATAATGCTCTAAATAGATAATTATGGACTCTATTCATATAGTGTGAGTTACATTTTTTTTAACAGCTCGGCTAAATATGGCTGGCTGGAAAATGTAAACCAAAACTTTGAATTAGTAATTTAAAAGATGCCCGACCACTTTAAGACCAGAACATATGAACGACATAAACAACCTAGTATAAGGAGACGAACGCAGTGCGCAAACAATTTACGTAGAAAAAGAAAACTTGTAGCACTGTTGACACATTGGAATACGTTCGACAAAAAGTCATTGACAAATGGATGTCAACTATTGATGATTTTCATACCTATTGATATAAAGCAGGTCCTATCAGTGTCATATTTCGAACAGGTTCCTTTGTAGTATTTTGACATTTTATTTGTTACTACATATGAAAGAAATTACATTTATCTATTATTACATTTATTATTTTTATTTATTTATTTTTTATTATTATTATTATTATTATTATTATTATTATTATTATTATTATTATAATTATTATTATTATGATTATTATTATTATTATTATTAGTAGTAGTAGTAGTAGTAGTAGTAGTAGTAGTAGTAGTAGTAGTAGTAGTAGTAGTAGTAGTATGATATGTATTATTAGTATTATTATTATTACTACTACTATTATTACATGTGTATTATTATTATTATAATTATTTAGTTACAGGAGTTTAAGAGTGTATGAAGGTTTATTGGGAAATCTTGTCAAAGAACCTTGCAGCTTGGTTTGTTTCTTTTATCGCTTTTATCATGTACTTGCTGAACCGGTTATGGCATCGGTAAGATAATTGAGTACCCCGCTCATTTACTTAACAATGTTATTTTGAATACCCGCTCTTTTACTTTACAATGTTATTTTGAGTACCCGCTCTTTTACTTTACAATGTTATTTTGAGTACCCGCTCTTTTACTTTACAATGTTATTTTGATTACCAGCTCTTTTACTTTACAATGTTATTTTGAGTACCCGCTCTTTTACTTTACAATGTTATTTTGAGTACCCGCTCTTTTACCTTACAATGTTATTTTGAGTACCCGCTCTTTTACTTTACAATGTTATTAACTTTTGATGTCTTATCTGTCTGTGTACTTTTGCATGCACCATTATAGAGTAAATGATTCGGCTTGAGTTATTTCAAAATGACAACCTGTACTTGTTTGTTTATATGAGAAACTGTTGGGGCAAGTGCGAGGTTGATGCACACTAGAACCTGGTTTAAACCATCCAGTGACAAATTTTTTTTTTTTTCAAATTTCATGGTAAAATAAATAGAGTGATAACTAAAAAACCAATCTTTGATAAGTTACATACTTTCATAGCACCATTGGTAAACAGAATATGGACCGGAGTGGTATCAATGATGAAAAACACCAGAAAATTCATGACAAATTCACGCTTTGGACCTGCACGGAAAATGTCATCAAAAGCAGAGTTCCTTTTGATGTAAATGACATTAGGATTAGCCAAACGCTTCTACATTTTGGCGACATTGTGTTCAAGAAGTTTTGTTGTTGTTAAAAGCCTCATGTGAAGTTTTGAAATCTTTAGTGTTTATTTCAGATGGAAAATCTTTGATAGGTTCTAAGCCAGAGAGATTTCGAAAACTTCCTGACTTGCACTCAATTATTAGATCATTAGATTGTATGTATTTCGAATGTATGCCAATGAACAAGATGCAGGTTTAACATTTCTGACGAGCAAACTGAGAGAAACATAAGTCTGTATGCTCCACCCAGGAAACGCCTCCACTCACAGATGTCTAGTGCATACGTTGCAAAAACTAAGCGCATTGCAAATAGTAGGATCTTAATCGAAAAAGTTATAAAAGGATATTTTACTGTTAACACTCATTATTTACTTTTTAATACTTTTAGCCCTGATTCTGTTATAATTGCTTAATAAATATTGAAACTACATGTTTTGTGTTGCAGATCATGTTACTTTTCCAATAAATATATAGAAGTCCTGTACTGGTGTTCATAAAGCATCCCAGTCTATGGAAATCTTATGGTTATGGTTTCTTTTTAAGAATTTAAATTGTCCAAAAAGAGAAAATGTTCTTTATTTTTCACCTATGAACAGTATAAACATCTGAAACTCGCACATAATAACCGAACGAGTATGTGCTTGTTTTTTTCGCAGCTTAACATATTACTCACATATTCAGATATTACTTATCTTAAAGTTTCACATAAGATGCAATGTGAGTACTAGTTTTAACAGCTTTGAGCTCTTCTATTTAGAAGGAAACCAGAAAGCAGATGGTTTAAATTTAATTCAATTCAAAATAATAACATACCAAATTAATAAAGAATATTATAATTTGACACATAAAGAATTATCCTTTACTCCATAATTACTGGTTTAAACACAAGCAGTTAAGATCCAGATTAGCCAGCTCATCTGCGCTGTCTAATCAGGATTTTCACTGTTTGCAGTTGTACGAGTATTATGTCATTTTTGACCAAGAAGTGAACAAAGTATGTGCGACCAGATCAACGGACAAATCTGTGCCAACTGATCAGCATCTGCACTGGTAACTGCAGTGTAAAAAAACATCTTATAAATCAAAAAGCAGACTGTTCAGATCCTGATCCTGATCAGACGACACGGATGTGCAGGCTGATCTAGATCTACACTGTTCGAACATGCCACTCAGTCACATTTATGGAGTTAAGGGTTTACAGAGTTAATACAACTGTTAAACTGCACAGACATAACCCATCACTGAGATTGTAAATAATAAATATCTTCCCGTGATGTATCATAGTGAAGTTATATATGCAAATGTACATTTATATACAAATATTAACAATGTTTGATTTTTCCCCCAGCAGATAAGTACATGTATTTGACCGTACTCCACCAATATCACTTTACAAATGAAGGTTTGTCACATTAATGTCACTTCTTTTTCCACACTATTTACCTTTTGAACAAGACCATTTATCAACACTTTCCAAGGTTTGATCTGTTACTCCAGCACATACGTAGTGGACCCACACTTCGCAAAAGTCACAGTTCACAGACTGGTCATACTCGGATTGTGATGTATCAACACAGTCACATCCACATGTACCACACAAATAAACTGGTGCTTTTTTTCAGAATATTTCGCATCTTTTTAGGTTGGACTTGAGCAATGTATAAAACCCAGATCAGGAATGATCTGTATGGTTTGACGCATAACTGCCGTTTTAGCTTATTTATTACTACCCGACAGTGTAAAAAGGCATACAATGTAGTTTGTAATTTATCTTGCAATTTCTGTCTTTTTTTTTATATTGTCCAACATATTGACCTGGCACCTCATTAAATTTCGTAAAGGTCATAGGAAAAACACTGGTACATACATGTAACCAGAGAACAAATTGATATAATTGTTCACTCCGAACGTCAGTGAGTTGTGGTGTATTGGTATACATGCCGGACCACAGATCTGATGGTCTCTGGTCCGAATCCTTACAAACATTATTTTATAAAAATACACATTTTTTCTTTTACTTGTAAAAATCATTTGAAATCGTTTTACTACTCGTACATCTGGTTTTAGAATACCCATTGAATAGTGCTTTTCTACCATTTTATTGGTGACATTATGCAACCGTATAGGCTAAAAATGCATTTTACTTTAGCCCATACACGCTAAATATTTAGTTATAAAATACTTCACACTACACCATTAGTTTACACAGAAAAATTACAGTCTGTACGAGTTTTAAAAGAATGAAAATTTGAAAATTAAAATAAAACAAACAAAAGTGGCTAAAACATTAATTCGAACCCACGAGTTTACGTCTTTATTCTCGAATTTAAACACTTTTACCGACTGCGCTAAGCGGGCTTCTTACATTTTGTAGCTTATTAAAATTGGTTATACATAACATATCGATTTAAATTTAGATCGTAAAGTTTACGAAATATACCGACTACAGGGTCAGATTCAAGAGTGCCAGGTCAATGTTGTTGGACAATAACTATATGTAAGTGTAATTACGATAGTGTAATACATGTTACATAATTAATTAAAATTCATTCAAGATGCTGTCTAAATATTTTGCCACAAAAGTGCAATTGAAATGAAAGTTATGACGTCAGCGTGCTTGTAAAGGATGGTGTTTAAAAATCCGAGTGATGGCCGCTTTCATCAAACTTAAAATGGGCGATATATATTGAATAACTACGGGAGGCTTTAGTTGTCAATAAAGATTTAAAACGAAACAAGTTTAATGTTGTTGACGCTTTTCCTATTTTAATTGTACAAAATAAATAATACTTCACGCATTCTCCTAGTCCTATAAATATGACGTCGTAAGTGCTTATTTATCTTTTTTTTTACGTTTTATGGCAATTACGCTTGCCAATATATGAAAAATATAAAATGTCAAAATATTATATGTTAAAGGTTAAAGAAGCATGCTTTCCTGTAAATATTTGGAGTAGCATTCTCCACGTCCTATAGCGTCTGCTGATAACATAAAAATTTCTATGTGCAAACCCGATTCTTAAATGCAGTGCAGCAGGGTCGTAACTCCGCACTAAAAGTAGTTTCTATCCCAGAGTTCCTAGCGCCAACGTACACAGATCATGTCTTGGACCTTGAACTGTGTTTTATACATTGGGACTTGAGGCTTTATCTGATCGTCAGATAGTTCTAAAGAACGTCTCACCATGTTCTGAGTACTAGTCGTAACACTTGCGGTCTTTGTTCCCACATCTATAACTTTATCTTGCTTATTTTCCCTGTGTTCACTTTGATCTTTTTTAATTAATTCCGGTATCAAGAAACATCTCCAAAATCATTTCATTTTTTCTTTCCGTTCTTGACAAAATTCATTGACAAATGTCATTCGGACACACTAACTGCCATGGTAAGAATAAACAAACACATTGCAGTACTTTCTATCTAACCGTTTCATCTGGACTTCTTTCTGTTGAGCCCGTCAGTGTTTGGACAAGTTTTGATGGATCATCATTTTTATTCTTCCTTATGGAGTCCACCCGTGTACAAACTGCCTTAAAATTACTTCCAGTAATACGTCCTTTTCGGTGTTCTTTCCATGCTTGACAAACAGACTGATCAACAGTCATGTTTTTCAATGCACCACACTCCTCACCAGTTAATTTTATATTTTCGAGAAAAATGTTCTTTCAGATTTGCATTATTGTCACTGCTTTTTTTACACTATCTGCAATTTCAATAAAGGATAGTGTAAGTTCTGGTTTAACCGCTTTTATCTTTCGTGATTCTTGGATCAGTAAAAACAGGAGTCAATCTTTAGAAGATTGTACAATGTAATTCGAACACCGGTAATCCTTGATTTTTACTTCTTCTTTTTGTCATATACTCAGCGGCTTAAATTTGTTTTTGAGTGCCTGCTTTTCCTGCTCTTCCTCAACATGTTTTTGTGAAGTGACCCTCAAGCCACACAACTACAACTAGCCTTTTAGTGGCTTAAAGGCTCCTTTTCCTTTTTTATTGTTTCAGTTGGACAAATTGTCAATGCACGCATTTTTACGTTTCACATGTCTTAACTGCATATTCCACTCGAAATAACATTCTGGATACTTCCTTCATCCATTCATTTTCAAAGTATCTCCCCAGATAGCATACTGACGTTGGTCCGACGTTGGTCAAATGTCGTCAGTGACGTTGGCCCAATGTTGGTATATGACGTTGGCCCAACGTAATTATGCTCATCGGCCCAACATTGCCCCAACACGTTGGCTCAACATTGGGCCAACATCGGCTTTGTTCAGTTGGCCCAACGTTGGGCTAACATTGGAATTTCAACACAATTTTGCCAACGTTGGCCCAACATTGGCCCAAGGTAAGAAAATTTAAATTTACGTAGGCCCAATGCTGGACCAACGTTAGAAAATTTAAATTTCCTTTGGAATAATATTTGCTTTACACTGTGCCAACAAACTTTGAGAGACTGACTTCTGATCCAGAAGTCATGGTTCACAACCCAGCAGAAATGTGGTAATTCCGTGACATTCTAAATTCGACAGAGAATGCGGTAAGTAACACATTGAGGTGGTTCTCTGATGGTTTTGGACCAATCACATGAGGTAGCTATACAGTTTGATTATTGGTTGTTGTTCACATCTCAAGGTTTACGAACCCACCATAATGACATTCAGCTAGCCTCTAAGCAAAAATATTCAGGTACATGGTACACTTAACTAAACCATGGCAAAGCTAGCTTAACATCAAGACGACAGGAAGTGGCCTTACGTTGCTATGATGCGTCACAATACTATTCAGTTTGCCCCCAAAACTCACAGAAATCATTTGCGATTGAAAAGTCAACAGCAACTCAAATTTGCCAATGAATGAATGGCAAACATGATATAATTTATAAATCTTCACTAAGCCAACATCTTGGGGTGGGTGGTTGTACACAACCGTTTAACACCTCTCGTCATGACTTGCATTAGCTTAGCAAAACAAATTACTATTGTAAGTTATAATTTATTATATTCTTATCGCTTAGCTTTTTTCTGTATAATACGATTCATGTTTTGCATGTGTAGATGTGTTGATAAATTTAAACATAACATTATTACAGTCTTTAACGATACCTCGAGGTACCTTGATGATTTATTGAATATATAGATGATAACCTTTTCCATCTCTAGTTAACAAACTTTATCATAATAAACCACAACTTATTAACGTGAACATTTAAGAAAAGCAAGCAAACTTTCTCAATCTAAATCTTTCCACTGAAGATGGTTACATAAATATTTAAACATAATGATGATTAAAATACACGATTTTAAAATTTAATATAGTTTTCTGTTTTTAGACGGCGTTGTTTCTCGTGCAACATCTTACGGGGTTTTATACCTTACAGCTTATTCGCTTTCCTAGATCTTGTCATGATGTAGTCTCAATAATTCGGCTGCAAGCACAGACCCATTATCATACGGACGTTTTCGTTGTCTGTCCTTTACGTCTCAAGCAGTTACGATCAAAACTGTGGTGGAAATCGACCCGATTTAAATTCTTTTTATTTTCACTCCCACATGAAAATTTCAACACTGGTATGTCAAATATCGTTATAAAACATAAATAATGATAAAATTAACAATAAAATGAACGAATAATTCACAAAATATCTTGTGAAACCTACCACAGCTTATGCCGTTTACACGGTGAAAATTATCGATAAACGCGATTCAGATAAACTTTATGCGGTGTAATCGACATGGGTAAAGGTTTATAACAGTTTTGCATAAAAAAACGAAAACGTTTCTTATAAAGGATTCATATATTGATTCTACTTGAATGTGGCTTCTCAGGTATGTAATTTTTTTTAATAAATATCGTTTAAGATGCTTTATGAAGCCGGCAAAAGTTGCGATTCATTTTCAGATCGGCGGCATATAGAGATAGAAGGAAAATTTTCCGCATTTGAATAGTAACTGGGTTGTGCGCGAAGAGCGACCTTCCTATATATAGAAAACCTCTTGCTGCGCACAAATAGTTGGGCTAGTCATGATGTTAAAGATTTTAACGAACGTAATCTTTGCATAACATAATAAAACTTTTAAAACAAGGTTATCGCTATCATAAATCAAGGAAAACCTTTTAAAATATCGATGTTATTTGCCCACGTTATTCGTCGAAACCATCCGTAAATTCAAAAAGAAAGATAAACAACAAGATATTTCACCTTATTGTATGCCCGGTGATTAACCCATCTACAGATGATCGTTATGCTTACCTCTTTGGTTGCAGGACGGTAGCAGGGGTTTTAAAATATAAAGGTTTGTGGTGAAATCTTGACAAGGAACCTAGAAACTCGATCTGTTTCTTGTATCCTTGTCATCGTGTTCTTGCTGATTTTACTCCAGGGGCTCTGGTATCTGTAAGGTCATTGAGTACCAGATCTTTTACTGTATAATGCTAATAGCTTCTTATGTGTTATCTGTTTCCGTGCTTTTTGCATGTAACATTGTTGAGTTAATAAGTGGGTTGGATTTATTTCACCAAGATAACCTGTACGTGTTTTTTTTTCAAATAAATAAGATCCTGTTGGGGCAATTTTGAGGTCGGTTAACCTTAGAACCAGGTTAAAACCGCCAGTGGCAAATTGTATTAGAAATAGAGGATATTTGGTTTAAAATTTACAATTGTAAGATAGAAATATATTTCACCGAGTGAGCGTCGGAATTCGTGTTTTCAGGAGTAGTAAAACTACATAATTCCGGAATTTACAGTGAAGTGAAATATTTAACATTCGCTGATAAAAATAAATTTTTGTTTTATGTTATGCTTCTATTGCACAATTTGCGTGAATTTGCGTGAATTCGACGGAAAAAAGTGCAAGAAATGGCGCCAAAAAACCATGACGTCATATACCCAAACATAAACCCATTTGCTAAGCGTTCTCATTCAGAATGTGCGTTAAGGTACCAAAGTGAAAAAAATAGTAAAAAAAGATGCTCTACCGTTTGAAAACATTAAAATACTACTTTTATTACACCGAAAAATTTTATAATTCAATGGAAAGCATCAAATAAAAAAGTTCTTTGTGAAGATTTCCTTGAAAATCTTCATAAACTCTCGCTGTTGTTCAATTTCATAAACCCCCGCTGTTGTTCAAGCAAAAAGTTACGCATTGTACTTACATTTGAGGTATTACAGAATGTCCTGAAAGTGCAAGATTAATGATGTAGAATGATATAGCACTCTGAATTTTGTAAAGAAGATAATTTTTTACAACCAACTCTTTTAAAATTGATCTAGCGTGTAATATACCGAAGGCAATACTCAAGGTATTATCATTTTGCAAGCAGTTATTTCTATAAGCATATAAAAAGTTGTAAGCAACGCGATGTCATCAAGGTTTGAACAGACAATAAACAGTGAAACTAGTGATTAAAGTACAACATTGTAAAAAATAGTAAAATCACTATCATGGTACTACTAATTGTGTATGTCAGAATCTCCAAGAAGCTACACATTTAATTTGCGTTGTACATTGTAATATACCAAAAGCAAGACTTTCCAACAAACATTCATTTTGTGAGCAGTATTTTTAATGCAATAAGCATACAGGTAAGCATTTCAAATTAAATGTATAGTAAATGCAGAGTGCTGCAACATGTCCTGTTGTTAGAAACGCGATTAAAAGAATGTCTCTTCAAGGTTCATTACTTGAATTTCCAAGTTGATAGGCCCACTGTTCTCTTTTCTTAATTGTTTGTGTTGTCTTATTGAAATTTGCAAATTAAACGCATGCTTTGTCTTCCTGTCTATTTTTGCCTTCGTGGGGAGACTGTTTTGTCTGGTTGTGGCAAATCCGGATATGTATATTTCAACTATTTTGATGAGTAATATTTCCACCAACGTGATTACCGCATCTGGGGTAATCGTAATCAGTATTTAGTTAGATTGTAATTAGTTGTAATGATTTCTCACTTATGAAGTTATCAGATGTAATGATTTCTTCTAAAACAACCTGATAAAAATTACTGTTACAATTATTACTCATGAAGATTTGCGTGAAATCATGATTATTTTCTGATTATTTTATAATTACAGTATTGATTTAATAAAAGTTTTACCAAAAATGATTGAAAAACAAACACAAACACTTAAAGTTTTTTTTAATAACAAGAAATGATGTATAACCATTTTTTCATTTTCAAAAACATGCCTTAAATTGCTTGGTCAGTAAACTGTGTTAAACAATATTGTTGAAGTACCGATGTCACAGTAAAAAACTAGGGTTGCTTTGAGTAATTGTGGGAAAACACTCCCTTTCATGAAATTTACAGATTAATTAAGTTAATATTTTATAATCTATGCTGATGCAATTTAAAAACTGCGCATGGGGAACTAACTTAGTAAAATGTTAGAAATATTATTTGTTATTTAATACAAAAATGACATAGAAAAAACCCTTTGACATCTATCACAAGCAAGGACAATCGTACAAACTTGTTTTAAGGTGTTTTGACGCGCAAATATCACAGTAAGTATAATTTATCAGTAATGCATATCTATTATGTTGTTTTTCAATTGGGTCGGTATATAAAGAATAAAATAACATTATAATTCTATTTTATTTAATCTAATTTACATTTTTTAAATATAATAAACTTGAGGGTGTATAAACTATATTTCGTCAGTGAAAAAAATTGAAAGGGATTGTTTCTAAATATCATGCTAATTTTTATGAGAACGATTTTTTCCGGACTAGATTTTTGTTAGAATGGAACAAAGTAGTTTGCAAAGTTTGTGTTTTTTTTTAATAACAACTGAAGTACTATTATTACATCCACATTTAATTGATTTTGAAGAACAAGTAGCCAATACATGAAGTTCTGTAAAAGTAATACTATGTGGCAATAAACAATTTATCTCATTTTTCACAACGGTGTTGTTTGCAATTATGATTTCAAGTGTAGAAAATCAAGTCTAAGGCAATATCGTTTGTGATCATTTGTGATGGACCATTAAGTGTGAAAGTTTACTGGACCTTTCTTGATAACTGGAAGTGGTTTTTCTGGTCACACATGATAGATTGACCATCTAGGACAGTGCTGGTAAAGAAATTTCTTAGTCTTAGACATTCCTCCTATAAAGCACCTAAAGAAAGCCTGTTACGTCAGTTATATCCCAAATTTTTTATCATTGGTAATGATTCAACCACGTCCTTTGCTGCAACAGCGTGTTATTATATTAGCAATAAATGGTGTTAACTGCTAAGTTATTTGTGTGGTGACATTTCTCTTTGCTCAACTGTTGCTCTTCAAAAATCAATTTTTAAAAATCTTATCTGATAGTTGGTATGTATTTATTAACACATTTTGCCACTGTGTGTACACACAATTTTATATTCAGCTAATGCGCATTTATGTAATAAATGAAATCAAAATGTAATCTGATTACTTTATCAACTGAAAGTATTTGTAATTTAATTTTTACAACAATTTGGAAAATAGAGTAATTTAAATGTATTCATTACTTATTTTAAGCAAAGAAATTGTAATTAAATCATTACATTTTCCCAAGTAATCGCCCAAGGTCAGGTAAATAACATGTTAGAGTTGATTTACCTTTCATTTTTACATTTAATCACAAAACATGTAAAGGTATACCCTACTGTTTTCAAACTAAATCTGGTTGTCAGCGAAAATATTCAAAAAATAAACTCAGATAATGCAATTAGTTACATTTGAATTTTGTCAATACATTATCGCATGTCTACTGACACATAATAAGTCATAAATCCAAGTCTTCCATCTGATAGTCTGTTATTTGTTTAATCTGTTATTTGTTTTAAGTCTCTTCATAAAAAATGTTTGTACTACATGAACCCCTATATAACTGACTGATTTTAATTGAGTTTCTTATTAATTATTAACTGCTGTTGATAAAACCTAATACGAACCTCTTTAAGAGTTTATTAAGGTTTATGGGGAAATCTTTTATGAAAAAACCCATAGAAGCTCGACTGGTGTCTGTCATCGTGTTCTTTTTATATGTTTGTGTGTCTTTGCATGCATCATTTTTAAGCTGTTGGTTGAATTGGAGCTATTTCACCAAGACAACTTGTACTCGTTTTGTGATACGAGAACCTGTTGGGGCAAGTGTGAGGTTGGTGCAACCCTAGAACCTGGTTTAAACCCTCAGTGGCAAATTGTTTTGCCACTGACCGTTCCAAGGCGGTAACCCCTCGGGTTCTTACTTTCGTTAATTCTTTGTGGAGTCCATTTTTAAACTGATTATTGTAAAACCATGCAGGATTTATGTTCTCAGATCCCGTGTCGAAATTCTCTTCTGTTTAGTTACACCCATTGTTTTCTCGTTTCAGGGAATACAATTTGTTTTTATTTGGGGACCATACGCCGCTGAACAGAGAATGGTATTAATCTGAAAATACCGCATTGAAGGTTTCTTGTTCATTGTCATATGCATACTGTCGTTTGGGATGGATCAAAATATGTACTGTTGACTGGTATACATGTAAATATTGAGTTGCGCTCAATCCGGGCTGGGAGGCGTGGGCAGCAATATGCATTTCCATTACTGTCCATGAACAGGCTCAATCAAACCGCGCCTGCAATATTTTCGTATTTGTCGTGTTCGGTGATTTTCAAAGTTCCATTTTTGTCTATTTCTATTCATACAAAATTATATGTTGAATTTAAGAAAAAGCCGGTGTTTGTTATATAACTTATATACCAAACGGCTTTTTCAACTCAACACTTGAATTTTGGCTTATATCTCTTTCAAAAATTAAAATTTTACAATGACATTATTACACAAGTTATACATCATTTCTTTCCATGACAACACTATAATGATAAAGATCAAGTTAAATTTCAATGAACCACACGTTTGTTAACAGCAACACCCGCGAAATCAAATGCCACATATTCATAACCTTAATATCTGGTGTGGCAGCCCTGAGCTCTGATGACTAGAATACATATGGAACGAATTAAATTGATATAATTAGAGATGTAATCCTGTGGAATGGTATTCCATATCCTTATAAGAGCATATCTAGCTCCCGTAGAGTTCTTGCTGCTGGCGAAGCTTCCTTATACTCCGACTAATTTCATCCTACAAGTGCTCAATAGGTCTCTTTGAACACCATGGCAATACACGGATGTAATTCCTAACCAAGAGACGTGTGGTGCTAGCCGCTGAGTGACATGGAGCACCGTCATGCATGAACTCCATTCCCCTGTACTGTTGTATGTGAGGAATGGCAACAGCGTTAAGAATTTCATTTCGCTAGCTTTGAGCATTCATCCTACCTCGGACCACCACTACTGGTGTTTTAGTATGAAGTTAGACTGTGGTCCATGACGGAACCCGCTTGAAAATGGTCACGTTCCTTTACATTTCCTTTCATCGCTGAATTAACACATTAGCCCAGTCTGCTATGTTGTAGCGAAGATAACGTCGCGCCCATAATAAGCTGACCTGTCTGTGTCGTGCCAACAATATAAGATCCTTGTACGGCCGTCTACATAGTAACCCTCGATCCGTTAATCGCCTACGAACAGTGTATATCTGGTTAAATTTATTCACGAGATTAGTGATTGTTTTCTTATTTTGTATCGTAGATATAAAATTTTAATAACTAATCTGTCAATTAGAAACCCAACTTTGGACCATCCCAAACCGCACGCACTCTTTCTTCTAGTGTCATTCGCATCGTTTAATAGATATCAATATTTCAATAATTTTATGATTTCCTGACATGTAAGTCAATACACAGCAATGTTATTTATCAATTTTGTAGGTGTAAATCTTTTGTATAAATGATAGGATACACAATGCACGAAATGCATTAATCTCGGAACAGAAAGTTAGACTGGTTTATGCTAAATTTTATACATACCTAAATATTTATCAAACCGTTTTATGACGGCAGACGAAAGTTGAAAAAATTAATACTTTAAATAAAAAAGATAACAAAAGATGATAATGAGGAGTTAGAAAAGCCGTTAAGTGTGTTTTATATGATTATACTTTATGGACCTGTCATTACCTTATCGAGGCGCTTATATTTTTATAGGATGATTTTTATGTGAGATTTGGTACCTCTACTTATATACACAAAATATGCATTCCAATGAGTACTAATTGTTGAACATTTGTAGCTATTCGGTTTTTATACTGTTATGAAAGACATTTTATGTAGAAAGCTACCGAACATCATGATGACATTATAACAGCGTTTAACAACACCTCAAAGTTCCTTGATGATTTGTTGAATAGAGATTATAACCATATTCAATCTGATATTCGTGTTTATTTCTGGGGAAATCGTGTTCTTGTTCATTTGACTCCAGGGGATCTGGTCTCGATAAGATCATTTAGTACTCGCCAATTTGGCTTTGCAGTGCTTTTATCTTCTTATGTTTTATATGTTAACGTGCTTTTGCATGCAACATTGGTAAGCTGATGGGCGAATTTGAGTTATTAAACCAGGACAACTTGTGCTTGTTTGTTGATATGAGAACCTGTAGGGCAAGTATGAGGTTGGTGCACCCTAGAACCTTATTTAAAACCCCGGTGGCCATTTTTTTGGGCAATAACCGTTACAAGGCGGTCACTCCAATGGTTCTCTTTTTCTTTAATTGTTTGTGGCGTCTTAATTTAATAACATACATATAACAAACATGCTCTCTCTTCTTCTCTTCTTTTTCGCTGCATGGGGAGAGTGTGCTTTGTGTGTGGCGATTCCTATATGTATATTTCATCATGTTCATTGCTTTATAAACGTTATCCTCATGAACTACAAATTAACAAACACTTCAGGCAAGCTAGCAAATTTTCTTGATCTTAATCTTTCTATTTAAAATAGACTTGTCACTTCTAAAACATATGATAAAAGAGACGATTTTACTTTTAATATAGTAAATTTACCGTGTTTAGACGGCGATGTTCCTCGTGCAACATCTTACGGGGTTTAAATCTCATAGCTTGTTCGCTTTTCTAGAGCTTGTAATGATGTTAATGATTTCAATGAACGTAACCTTTGCATAACAGAAAAAATGTTAAAACGAGGTAAATATAAAAAGAAGGGTTACCATCATGATATTATACAGTACTTTGCAGGATTGGTGATGAACCCATCTACAGGTCATCATAATGCTTACATCCTTGGTTGCATGACGGTGGCAGGGGTTTAAGTGTTTACCAAAGTTTTTAGGGAAATCTTGTATAAGGCTCGATTTGTTTCTTTTATCCCTGTCATCGTGATTTGACTCCAGGAGATCTGGTCTCGGTAAGATCATTGAGTACCCGCCCCATGTGCTTCGCACTGTTATTAGCTTCTTTTGTTTTATATGTTTGTGTTCTTTTGCATGCAACATAGTTTAGCTGATGATGGGTTGGTTGGGGCGATTTCACCAAGACAACTTATACTTGTGTGTTGATATGAGAACCTGCTTGGGCATGTCTGAGGCTGGTCCACCCTAGAACCTGATTTAAACCCCCAGTGCCAAATTATTTTGTCACTGGCCGTTCGAAGGCGGTAACCACAAGAGTTTTTTTTAATTGTTTGTAGTGTCTTTTTGAATTTGACTTACTTACATGTAACAACACATGCTCTCTTTACCTCTCTTCTTTTTTTTGCTGCATGGTGAGGCTGTGTTATGTGAGTGTGGCTATTCTTGATATGTATATTTCACTTTTTATAAACACATGGTCTCTTTCTCTCACTTCCTTTTCGCTGCGTGTAAGGGTGTGTGGCGATTCATGAAATGCAGATTTCGCTTTTTTACTAAAACACACATGCACATGCAGTACAGTAGCGAATGGGAACAAACAGTGTAAACGAGTACTCAAAACTTATTAGTTTACGGAACGATTAGAGATACGAATTGAATATGACGTGCCGTCATCTTTGGAAAGAAAAACATACGTTAATGACGACAAATCAAAAAATCAAAATATCACAAAATGTTACTTAAAACTGGATGGCCGTCAGTAATATCAACATGTCGTGCGATTTTGTAAACCAACAAGCTAATCAACCTGTTCATTTTGGAATAAAGAAATTTGTTAGATTTATATCACAATGGAACGATTACAAGACGCTTTATGATCTGTTGTGAATGAGGTTTTTGCGTAAGAACGCTGTACATTTATAAACTTTGGTGTTAAATTTATTCACTTTTAGTAGACTGTGTGCTAATCATTAGGCCACAATAAGGCCTTCTACAACAACAATACATACATGAGATATATGCATGTCAATCTTATTTTTTAATTCAATCAAAAATCATTTGACAAAGACTTGTCGTTATTAAAATATCAAAGTATGTCATAAATCAGCTAATAGAAAAAAGCCCTCTAGAAATTTCATTTAACTTTATAAATCTTCAACAGCTTCAAATACGGTATTAATCTGAAAATATCGCATTAAAGATTCCATGTTCACCACCATATGCATACCATCGTTTCGGATGCATCAAACTTGTATTGTTGGTGTAAATATTGAGTTTCGCTCAACCCGGCTCTAGGCGGCGTGGGCAGTATTATGCATTTCCATTACTGCCCATTATCAGACTTAATCAAACCGAGTGTGGGGATGTATAGTGGTATTAAAACAAATACGCTTCCAGGTTCGACCTTTTACTCATGTCATTCAATCAAAACAATAACATTAAGTCGGATGTGATGTTTAACGTAAAAGCGCGGGACGTCACGTGAGCGACTGCATGCAACTATCTATTATCTTGTGAGATTGTCCGAATCTTTCTTGTAACAAATCTATAGCATTCTTGTAATTTGCGTTAGTCAGGGGAAAACCAGCAAAGGCGGTATATGCAGTGTTTTCTAGCAAGGAACGTAAGTGGTTAAACTTCTGGACATCAGACAGTGTTTGGTTCAAATGTACTGCAGCCTCATACGAGTCCCATTTTGCAACAACTCAATCAAATGTTGGTAAACTCAGTTTAGGTAATCTATGAAATGACGAACTATCAGGCGGTACTGTGCGACTACAACTACTAAAATTAGACAAGTTCAGGTGAGAACTTGTCTAATTTTAGTAGTTGTAGTCGCACAGTACCGCCTGATCACCTGATAGTTTGAGCACTACCATTAACGTCCCGTGAATCTCGGATCACGCTGCGGCTAACAGTGTCACTAGATTTTGCAATGTCCTCTCTCAGCTTCCGTAGTTTAAGACGCAAGTCAAAAGAATATTCTTCACCGCTACCAACTCTGTTTCCAAAAATCGCCGATATCTGCGTGATTTACAATCTTCTCGTTGAGATTCTTGATAAGTTATGCCTTTTCCTCTATGATTTCGAGCAGGGCGGTCCATTCCGATATTGACACCGAGCCAGCAATATTTTCATATTTGTCGTGTTCTGTGGCTTTCAAGTCTCCATTTTCATCTATTTCAAGCACGCATTTACGCACACACACATTCAACATGAACAAAATCACAGGAGACAGACTCATTTGGGGAAAAAATATTTCTTCACATATCTTGCCAATAATAAATTAAACATAATAATATAATAAGTTAGTCTTGCATATAAAACTTCTGCAATATTTGATCAAAATTTTCCCAAACTTTGCAAGCACATTTATGCAATGATGTTCGATATTCAGTCAAGAGCTATTCGAACCCAATACCACTTTTAATATGAATTCATAGAATGACACATATATGCTTAGTATTGTTCACATTTAAGTGATGATAAACTAACATAGTTTTTAACGTTTTGATACCCAATACCACCTATAATATGAATTCATAGAATGACATATATATGCTTAGTATTGTTCACATTTAACTGAATAAACTAACATAGTTTTTAACGTTTTGATATGTCACTGTGTTTAAAACGTGACATTACAACAGAAAACATAAAAATCCTGACAAGTTATCAGAAACTGTGTATACTATACAGTATTAATAAGAAATCCTGAAAAGGTGGAATAGCCATCAAATGCCCCCAAGTTACCGCAACCAGAAATATATATCCGGTCGCCTGGTAGAAGGTCAAATAATACTGAAGCGCTCGCGTGGGGATAATTAACAGACGAAGACATATATAAATATAATCTCCGATAACTGTTGTGATATAAGACGCAATATGAACTGGATTGTTCAAGGCTTTGTCTAATCAATGTTACTTGAAAAAAATACAGTCCTCGTTTTGGGCATACGAACTCTCCTGTCGTTGTGTTGTATACGTTGTTGTAGTTGAATAATACGGACAAGAATTTCACAGGGGTACCAGTCTGTGGATTATACAGAGAAAACCCTATTCCGGTGCCTGAAAATAGATTCATACAGTGACTGTAACTTTTTTCAGTTTTAATAAATACTTCATCGCACGATGATTTAAAAAACAACAACAAAATACAACAAGGAAACACTTACGAATCGAAACCATTTTGAGCGGAAATGATTCCTTTTAAAATGGAAATTCAAAGAAGGCATGATATGAAAAAAATGAAATATGCATATCAGGAGAATGGCAACATCCAGCAGACACAGCTTCCCCAACAGCCAAAAGATAGGGAAGAGAAATAAGCATGGTCATTTAGAAATCAGTTTCAAAATAGACATCACAAACAATTGAGGAAGGTGAGAACCTGAGGAGTCACCGCGTTGGAACGGTCAGTGGCAAAACAATTCGCCACTGGCGGTTTAAACCATGCTATATAGTGCACCAAACTTACACTTGCCCCAACATGTTCTCATTTGAATAAACAATACAATTACAGGTTGTCTTGGTGAAATAACTCCAACCCACCAGTCAGCTTGACAATATTGCATGCAAAAGTATACACACACACACACACTCACGCACACGCACACACACACACACACACACGCACGCACACACGCACGCACGCATGCACGCACGCACGCACGCACACGCACACACACACACACACACACACACACACAACATCACAAGCTAAAAGCATTTAAAGCAAACCGGCGTGTACTAAATGATTTGATCAAGACCAGAGCACTTGGCGTTAAATCAGCAAGAACACGATGACAAGGATAAAAGAAACAAATCGAGCTTCTAAGTTCTTATACAATATTTCACCATAAATACGCATAAACACCTGACACCGCTGTGCAAACAAACAGGTAAGCATAATGATCAACTGTAGATGGGTTAATCACCAGGAATCCATAACGCTGGAGACTGTCATGTTGGTAACCTTTCTTTTTGAAATTACAGATGTATAGAGAAATTAACATTTCAGACTAAATGAAACCGAGTCTGCAACATGTTCATATTTGTCGATCGTGTTCAGCTGTGGCTTTCAAAGTTCGCTCTTCATCTATTTCCTATTGTTTTCTAACGTTTAAACATTAAATCTCCATAACCAAACAATGGCTGTGAAACACCTTCAAGTTGTTGTAATTGTTGACTTTACACTGCAACTATATTTTTAATTAAATCTGGGTAACGGCGATAAAACTAGCATAAGATTTTCTTTAATTTGTGATACCGATAATCTTTATTTAAAAGTTTCTTCTTTCATCCAAAGATAACATTCATTTAATTCTTTAATATCATTACAAGCTCTACAAAAGCGAACAAGATCTGAGATTTAAACCCCGTAAGATGTTGCACAAGGAACATCGCCGTCTGAAAACGGAACATTTTAATATATAACAATTTAATTCATCTTTTTTATCATATATATTAGTAGTGATGAAACAATTGGAAAGATTTATATCAAGTATTTGTTTTATTAAGATGTAGTTTATAGGGATAAATTTTATTAACCAGTGATGGAAAAGGTTATTATTATCTATATTCATTAAGTCATCAAGGTACCTCGAGATTTTGTTAAAGGCTGTAACTTTGTCACCTTTAAGTTAATGTTCGGTAGAAAGGGATAACATAAAGTCTCTATCATAACAGTATAAAAACAGATCTGCAACAATCGGTGCACAATTAGTCCCGATTGCAATGCCTTTTACTTGGTTATACATTATAGATGTACCAAAACTGACATAAATGTTATCCAGTGAGAAAGTGACTCTATAAAGTCTTGACAAGTCCATAAGGTATTCTTATCTTAAAAGCCATCTTCAAAAAAGTTCTATGTTCATTACAAGCAACGAAAGTTTAATTCTCTCCATGAGACCGGTAAGCTTATAGCTTATTAAATTATGGGGAGTGAGGTGTACAAAGTAAAAAAAATCATAAGTTGACAGACATGAAGTCTGAAAATTATTAGATCTAACTTTGAATTTCTTTTAAATGGCACATGAATTTGTAAAATAGACCAATAAAGATTTTTGCCATCGGTTTCAAAAACGTTTTCGCAATACCTAATTACATGATCTTTTATGGCTGTTAGATAAGATGCTAAGAGTACAAAAAAATAATTGTGCAAGAACTGGAGTTAGCGATAAATCTTGCTTTATATTGCAATTTATTCATTTTAGACAAACAATACACATTATGGATTCTTTCTTGTTTTGGTTAAAAAAAGTGTAATATGCAAATCAGGAATCGCCACACTCAGAAAACACAGCCTCCCTACGAAGCGAACACATAGAGAGGAATAGACAGCATTTTTAACATGAGCATATTAATTGCAAATTATACACCACAAACAAGAGAATGAAAAAGAGAATCATTGGGGTTACCGCATTGGAACTGAATCTAAATTTTGCAATTTGCTGAGTGTGTTTAGCTAACATATCACTATCGGATGATTAAGCCAGGGTGTAAGAATAAGTACTATTAAGCTCCTCAGTTTGAATAACAATATAGTGTTTACACTATAATTACATAAATCCATATAATTACATTATTAAATTATGGGCGAAAACGATCCTATTAAATTGAAACGAAATAGATGAAAATGAAACTTTGAAAGCCATCGCACACGAAATATTGAAAGTTCAGTTTGATTTAGCCTGTTCGTGGACAATAATGGACATGCATACACTGCCCAAGCCGCCTAGCTCCAGGTTGAGCCAAAAGTCTAAAACGACATAATCCATTTATGAGCGAAAATGTTTATTTGCTATTGACATTTTATAAAATAAAATGACGCATTATCCATTTATGAGCGGCAATGATACAATTCTAACAGAAATTCAAATGAAAAAAAAAAGAAAAACATTGATCCATTTATGTGCTAAAACGTTTTTTTCCTAAAGAAATGCCAAGGACAAAAACAAAGAAGACGAGATCCATTAATGAGCGAAAATTATTCCTTCCCATGAAAATTCACAGGAAATATTCAAAGAAGACATGATCTATGAATGTTCGAAAATGATTCCAATAGAAATTTAAAATAAAAACATATACAAAGAAGACATATTCCATTAATTTGCGAAAATCATTCCTTTTTCACAGTATAGAAACTCACAGGAAATCATTTAGAGGAGAAAATGATTTCTTTCCAATAGAAATTCAAAGACAATTCTTTAAATTACATGAATTCCAGTTTTCGAAATATGTTTATATTTAAAATCAATAGTATTGAGATATCCTTCCCTAAATATGTACTTGTGCAAACAACTTACATGTTACGTGACGCCATTCATCTTAAAGATTTAATCAGTTTATAAGTTTCTATCACATATTTAACTAGCTATATAGACAAAATTAATTAGACTCTTTATTGCGTGGATATTGCTTAAAGCCCATGCTTCGCGACCTATCATTCTGATTTACAATATTAGTTCGTGGTCAGAAATAACATAATAAAACTACACACGACAAGTATTGATCCAGATCACAGACTACATAATTACCTGAATAAACATTATTCATAAATAAACAAATGCTTACCAAAAAGGTAAGACAAAATAAATGAATGTGCATTTCAACATTGCAATAACCTGAATTTCAAAGTTTCAAAGTTTCTCCATGGTGTACTGATGACGTTTTCATTCTCAAATTACATAGGTGGCTGTGGAGGGCATAATGGGGCTTAAGAGTTTTCTAAACATGTCAGTCTAAAATGTTCAAGCAAAACGACCATACGAATGGTTTTGTTTGTAAATTCAGCATTTCATAAACTCTTAATCAGATTTTGTGTCAGAGCCTTCATTTTCAGCTATTTAAATGTGAACAAGTCGTTGCTATGGATTATCTGTTCTTTTGAAAAAAATATCTACTCTTGTTTTGTACTACTATTTGATAAAAAAGTCCAATTTCACTAAAATGCGTTCGATTCTTTTTTGTTATTTTTTGTTGTCTGAACCTTGTTCGAGGTTCGAACAGAAATAATGTTCTTTTTCAGTAAGGCGAACATGAATTTGTACAATTATTATCAGCTTAGAAATCCGTTGACGCGACATAGAAAATGATTGCTAAATATGAAATTATAATTTGAAGCAGATACATAGATAAATGAAGAAAATAACATTTTAATCCGAAAATCTTATTTACCATTGTCTCTTTTTGTTTGTGGAAGAAGAAATGAAATACATGTAACATGTTTTTAGTTTTTTTTCCCAAAAATTTAAACAATACTTGTATGAGTTCCGTGTTTCAACCTTTTATCATTTGCTCGACAATTATTTTAATTTTGAGTCTGGAAGATATTAATTTAATTAACCAGAAATGACCGTTATTTCTTATATGTAGTTGCAGCTCTTTTACTTCATGCTTTTTATAAACACATCGTTTTCCATTTTTGATATTTAAACCATATATATAGACCAGATCAAGTTTAATCAGTTATTGTATTCTGTTTGTTACCCTGATGTGAAACTGTAACTGTCCCCTTTGTTGCATGTTTATAATAATGAAATACTAAATACATTCGTGCTCATGAAATTTGAAAAGTTAAAAAAATAGCAGACCACACAAACAAGTTTATGGGTAGTCAAGGGCTGTCAGAAGTCGTCTTTTCAATGTCATCGACTTATAAAAATGAAATTAACAAAAACTATCTAACGCCAAAATGCAGGTAAAAAATTAAAAGTTTGCACTAATATATGTTTCATTTACAAATGTTAAGAAAAGTCAGAAAAGTAACGTAAAAGTAGCTAGAATCAAAATTCCCTAAATTATATTGACCTCAAAAAAACATAAACAACATAAATTATCATTTTAAATGCCTCATGGGTATAATGATACTGACACTAATATGGTCATCTTAAGAATTGTCAAATATGAAGGGGGATCAACATTTTATTATTCTGTCATGTATTTACGCGACCAGAATATTCAGCCAACTTGAACACACTTTTACAAATATCTCTTCTTGTATACATTTTGTAGACAAAAGAACCACACGCATTGTTGTCATTATAGAACTTTGATATTTTTTCAATGACAGAACTGTGACTTTTGTAGGCCCTTAACATTTTTATACTTACCATCACAAGATTTGATATTACAAAGCTGCTGTTCGGACACATCACCGAAACAAGATCTTCCACGTGGATCTGGATTTGAGCAGGTTCTGATTCGGCGTTGTATTCCTGTACCGCATGTAGCAGAACAAGTTCCCCATGCTGACCAAACACTCCACTTACCATCTAAAGCTATATTTATTAAACGTAAGTTAAGCCTGTTAAATTCCTCAAAATATTATATGAAGCAAAGTACTCCACTCTTCAAATTAATCAGTGGGAAAAATATACTATCAAATGTTAATATGGTCTATAGCGATTAACCGTAATTCGGGCCAATTTCTGATGAAATGTGTTATAGGCCACAACGTCATGCAATGTTTTACAACATCTTAATACGGAGAAAGCCTTCGGGCTTTTCCCGCCTATAGACAATGTGTACATGTTTAAAATAACAAAATCAAACAAAATATGTAAACAATTCAATAGATTTCTGATGTCTTACTCCATAGTCCATCAAGATTTTTTTTACGTAAATTCGTGGCGCCTGTAGGCCGCCATTGTTGTTGTTGTTTTACCAGACTGTTTTCACATTCTGTCAAATTCACCGTCTGATTTAAAACAGAAAACCAATAACCCGTCACAATTTAAGAGGAAATCATTTACATTGATTACAGTCTGAAAGCGGTATCCGCAGTATCGCGGTAGTCTGTCGGAAGATAGAACCAAGCGCTGTGTTGGCAATACAAAAATAATTTGTACTTAATGAAGAATTCTCAAACGCGTTACTTACAGTCATTTTTATGTGTTATTAGATATTTTTTAATAAAATGATATGTAAATATCCTGTTTTCCAACAAAATATAAATCAAATGATTACTTTTTTACAATTGAATGTTATTAGGGGCATTTTAAGCCTAAAAATGTAACACATGTTTTTGTGTTTTTTTGTTTTCAATTTTCAATATTAAATAATTAACAAGAAATAGCCTGTTTTCAAAAGTATGCATTTAAAGTTTTGTGTAAATCGTTAAGGATACTGTTTACTGTCAAAAGATTATTAAAGCACCTCGTATGTTTAAACATTTCAAAGTATCACACGCTTTGCAAAATGAACAGTGACAGTCTGAACCAAAAACTTCAGTTAGGTTCAAATAATAAGCATTCAAAAACAGAGAAAAACAAAGATAACATTTGTTCATTTGAGCACACAAAATAACAAAACAAATTGTAGCTAATGAGGTAATGTTGTTTTTTTTTCTCAGCTGCATTAGTTATGCACTGAACATGTTTTATTTTCCAAAATCTACAAATTGTGACGTGAAAATCTAGGTACAGTGGTTTATGGACAATATGTCTGATTGCCGATATGCCTCAGACAGCAGCCTAGATTGGCAAACTTTAGACCTGGATGGGCGAAATTTCCGCCCAGAATGGCGGACAATACTGATTAGTGTTAAGACAATACAACACATATTATAAAAAATCTGGACTGTACATCTTTCAGCAAAATGACCTAATGTTCACAAAAAAACACAACATAAACTACAGTTTGTACATGCTAAATTATAGCATGAGCACAGTGAAGATTTCCTTTTGCTTTTTTGATAATGTATGTAAAACAACTTGCTGTTTTAATTACAGTTGTGTTACCAGTTGAAAAGAACAGTGAAATTGCTTTCAAAAAGATCAAAGATTACATTCTGACCACTGTTCCTGGTTCTAAATGCTCGCGAAATAGGTTTGAAAGTAAAGCCTGAATTGGTTCTATAAATTTGCAAGTATCCTTGATGAATTGGTTCTATAAATTTGCAAGTATCCTCGATGAATTGGTTCTATAAATTTGCAAGTATCCTCGAGCTATATATTATATACTTGTTGGTAGTTTTTGCGAAAAAAACAACAAAAATATTGGTTTGATGGGCCATAAAGTATTCCTTGTTTTCATTTCATGTCTGATACAGTCTGTATGAGTCAAGTCGTCCGCTATCCAAGACCTAAACATCAGAAAATTCTGGGCTGCATTGCGTTGGCTGTATTGTTGATAAGTCATAACATGCATCATGCAGTATAATAATTCCGTAACAGTGCAACACATGTTAGTTATTTTTATTTTAGGTATTAAAAACAAGCTTTCCCCGTTATAGGTATGAATAAAATATAGAACTTGCTAGCTCTTATTAAGATAAGCATTAAGCGGGAACTAGGCAATAAACAATTTTCAGAATGCGATAATGATAAGTTTTTTTTAATAGTGTAACTCGTTTAATAATTGTAAGTTTACTATTTTCGTTAAATTGTTATCACTTGGTTTAAACGAGTAGCTTGCATAACAATATACTAGTTTCGGAACTTGTGTTAAATAATTTACTCAGTAGGAGATGTGTCGGTCTAAGAATTGATATTAGGCTGTCCGGTGGTTTTGAAATAAACTGCTGTCGTAAAGTTTATAAAAGAGATAACATCACTCGGAAAACAGGCTGGTCGGTGTAAGTGCTGCCATTCGGTTAACAAACTATGCAAGAAAGTTAATTATTAAGAGAATGTAAAAACATGTTTTATCAGTCCGTTTCATATGATGAAACTGTTTAAATCTTGAAACGTGCTTTATATATAATAGTTTTGAATATTATATAAGGAATACAACATGAGTGATCATTTTAATACGGAATCGACCCTACGATTTCGACGCGCGAAGCGCGTCGAAATCGTGTCGATTCCGATTACGGTATTGCGCATGTCTAACGGTCTATACCAAGACAATTGGAAACCGTGAATTTCCGGTTTGCAAAATACCCTGTTAAATACGGCTTTTCTGATTGGACAATAAAAAAACCTTGCAAAGTAAGGCTTTTTCTGATTGGACAATATGACTTGAATCCAGATTGCTTGCTTCTGGATTTTAAAACTGAAAAGCCGCCATTTTGTTTCTCGATTCACATTTTCAGAAGTTCTGATTCCATATGTTATATAAAAATTAAGATTGAACTCGCCCTAAAAATCAGGTAAATAAGTTTCAACATCGATTAAAATATAATTTTGTCACAGAGTTAGAGTCTAACTGTAGGCTTCACCGTACTGTAGCGATGGGCATTACGGTAGTTGTTCGAAATTTGGTTAGTTGCAGTTACACCGGTTTCCACAACATTCTAAACATTGGAATTTTACGACGTTTTTATTTATTTTTTTACTGCAATCATCAACAAGAACAGTAAGTTTAACATTGCAGATTAGATGGTAATATCGATTGCTTTCGTTTTAATTTGGTATGGGAAAGCGATAAGGTATTACGTTGAAATTAACTCCAAAATTGACCAAACTGGTCAAATGAAATCTGACCACAATTTTTGAAGATACAAGTGTTTTCATGATCAGGACTTGAACCCAAAGTTTGCAGATTAAGCATAAAGCTACTCTGCTAATATAAGTTGTTTGAGGCATGGTAAAGCTGTGTTTACCAAATGCTATCTGAAAAATGCTTCATTTACAACAAATTTTTTAGAGCTGCCTTTCCAAAAAAATGAGGCACGACGAAGCCGTGTTAACCACTTATTATTTATTTCAGATTTTAGGAATAACTGCTCAGCAGAGGTGTAGAAATTTTGTTTTACCCACTCACCCTTCAGGTCGAGTGAATGAGCAAGTGCACTCCCCGTTACAGAAAGTACACTCTTCCTTACATTTTAAATAAAATACTCTTTCTGTAAAGCTTTGTTTACCAAATGCTATCTGAATAATGCTTCATTTACAACAAATAAAATTATAAGAGCTTCATTTCATAAAAAAATAAGGCATAGTGTTGAATGATTTAAATAGGAAGCACGGCGAAGCCGTGTTTACCACTAATTATTTATTTCAGATTTTAGGAATAATTGCTCTGTCGGAGGTGTAGAAATTTTCTTTGACCCAATCGCCTTACAGGTTGAGTGAATGAGCAAGTGCACTCCATCTTACAGAAAGTACACTTGCTCTTACATTTTAAATAAAATACTCTTTCTGTAAAGCTTTGTTTACCAAATGCTATCTGAATAATGCTTCATTTACTACAAATAAAAATTATTAGAATTTAGAGCTACATTTCATAAAAAAATGAGGCATAGTGTTGAATGATTTAAATAGGAAGCACGGCGAAGCCGTGTTTACCACTAATTATTTATTTCAGATTTTAGGAATAATTGCTCTGACAGAGGTGTAGAAATTTTCTTTAACCCAATCGCCCTACAGGTCAGGTGAATGAACAAGTGCACTAGCCCTTACAGAAAGTACACTCGCCCTTATAAATAAAATACTCTTTCTGTAACATTTTTTTTTCCATTCGATCTCTTCGTTCTGTCCTGCTCGCTCTCTCGCTTTTCATAATCACCTGTATCTTGTGTAAAAAACTTTACCTTCAATATTTTGTTTCTACATAATTTTTAACATACAGCGGGAAAAAAGGTGCACTTTCAGCCTTATTCTGATTAGGGTAAAAATAAAATGCTGCTGTTATCTTTACATCAGAAACATTCTGAATACAATGGAAATCGACCGAAATTCCGGAAATCAAATTGAAATTTGTAAACAACTTGAGAATATTTCATTATTCTAAGAAAACACATGTGCTTTGCTGAAAAATTTACACGTCCTCACTGGTTTTCCTAGCCATTTTGGGAAAAGTACCTTAGCCAGAATCGGGAAAATTTTTGCGCGTGAAACTTCTAGGAATTTTTATCAACAAAAATACAGCCTAAAGCGAAAGTTAACACCGTTTCTTATGTTTTGAAAATTATCAGTGGGTTCATTTGCGAAAAGTGAAAGAAATTTCCTATTGGGAATGGGTCCGTTAACTTTGGGAAAGGGTCTGTTTTCCGGACTCTCAGAAAGGCTAGAAAAACCCTGGCCCTGCCGGTCGAGTGTTTCGGCTGCTTCCTTCGACCCAACGGATCATTTACTTGCCATGGCGAGCGGTCGAGTGGAATTCTTTGTCAAACAAGTTCAGATGTGTTGCATGGTGAAGCCGTGTTGACCATTAATTAATTGATATAAATTTGAAAATTTATTTATTTTAATTAGTTTTCACAGTCCAATAAATTGTGTCAAACTTTTGTATACATGCCTTGGTCTAGATGTTTGAGTGTAATGATCACTACAGACTTCCTAAAAATTGTAAAAAAAGTGTCGGACAAGATGTGAAAATCTGTCTGACCAAAACAATTTCTGTCCGACTGAAACATTTAACACATTAATGATTAAGTAAGCAAAACACAGTATTGAGGGTATTTTTGTTGTTGTTTTTATTCAGTGGAACAAAATAACAAATTGTCATTATGACAATTAAGTAAAATATTTCATTTGGATATCCTCACTCATTTCCCTCAGAACAGTCTCGAATTAAAACAGCGAGTAAAATTGTAATTTAGAGAGTAAAATTGGAATATGCCGATCAAATTTTTGCCGGATATTTGGTCCTACAACATTGAAAATCACATCAGACCAGTCCAAATTTTACCGGACAGGTCCGACAGTCCGGCGACTTTAAAGAAGTCTGTCACTAAGAAAAATAAATTAAGTCATTGGAAGGTATATGCATGTATAGGCAAATAATATCATTTATAAATTTTATTTTTTGTAATTGGTATTTCAGTTTGAAGTATACAGATAAAAGATGCCTGACAAATCTGGTTCAAAGAGCATGAAACTGGAATATGAGAAAAATTAGACTACTGGAGAGGTATTTTTTTTAATTTACCTATAATAAACTGTACAAACACTCAAACAGCACAGAATTTGCCCTTCCTTTACATGACTATGCATGGCTGGACAAACCCACTAGCCCGACGCCTTGGGCAAGCTGAAAATTGTATCGGACAATCTCAAAATATCTGATTGCTTGTCTGTGGGCTAGCTCAATTTTTTTAGTGTAGACTAGTTTAAACGTTAATTTGATATGCGCCATTCTCTTTTAGCACTAAATGCATATCATATTACAACAGCAATAAGTTTATTACAAAATAACATGTTTTGAGATCTATTTTAACATTATCAAGCCCCCCATGTAATGGTTCCTCTTGAATTTCCTGTTTCTTTCTGTACTGTTAATACTGTGTGTAACTGACTAATCAGAATTTGCTTATTTGGGCAAAAGTGGGACTACATTGTAGCTGAAATGTTTACCCAGCAAGTTTTAGACTACATTGTAGTTACTAAAAAATCTAAATTTGTCCAGCCCTGCTATGGTGTACCATAATCTCTGGCATGTTCACACAAAATCACCTGAACATGCCAAATTTTTGGAAGACACAGAATCAAACGCCACAAAGTTTCTCTGCAGACCATGTTGTAAATACATTATGGGTCCCTTTGGTCACTTATTTAATCCTTTATTTAGTGGATAAATCTCATAATTTTGTTCACATTTTTAAGGAAGAAAACAATGCGGTTTTAGTTTTCACAGTCAATAACTTAACATACTTCATGGACACAACTTTTTAGCACAAATGGTCAGCCCATGTAAAACCAGATCAGATGGCATCGGTCACCCGATTTACCGAAATCAATCGAATTACCGAAATCAACCGAAATCAAGCAGGAATTACCGAAATCAACTTTATAAATTCATTTTCCCCGTTATTAATGCTTATTTATGATTATAAAATGAATATTTATGAAAATATAGATGATTCAATTCAGAAATTTGATTTGAAATTGTAAAAATGATCGTAGATGTGCGTACTAACATATAACGTTGTATGCCACAAACCGAAATCGGCGAGTTAACTTCCTATTTATATATTAAGTATGGCGTAAATCTGAAATAGATTGCTATAAATCAAAAAAATTTTCATACTGATATGTTAATATACGTGTTTTTTTTTTCATTAAATTTCCTTAAAACTTGCTCAAAAAGTCAGCGGGCGAATTTCCGAAAGCGGGTCGCAAAGAGATACCGAACTACCGAAATCGACTTTTAAATTCATTTTCCCCAGTTATAAGTGATACATTATTTATTAATTGTGATAATATTATGAATTTTCATTAAAAACTTAGATTTTTTCAAATCAGAAATTTCATTGGACTCGTAAAAATGACCGTAGATATGCGTACTAACTTATAACGTTACATACCGAAATCGTATTTATGTCATAAATATAGCGCCGATCTCGAATAAATTGATAAAGATAAAAATGTGTTCATACTGACTCCTTAATAAGTTTATGTTCATTAAATTTTAGTAAAACTTGCTAAAAAATAATAGCGAAAGCGTTCTCATCGAGTGTATTTTTACTAGCGCAAATAAAAGTCTTTGTTTTTTTTTTTGTATAATGAGGGAGCTTAATTGCAAATACTGATTTCATAATTTTATTTAACAAAATCACTTCTGTATGATATCTAATTGTTATAAGAGAAAAACAATATTGAAAAAATTGTTCTTTATGAAGATTAATTATCATTGGAAGAATAGTATCTTTGTTATTATGCAGCAATAGATTACGAAAGGTATATAATGCCCAATCATAATGATAATTATGATCTGTCATCGCTGCCTTGAGAAGCCGTCCGTTTTCGATGAACTTGACAGATCATCCTGTTTGTGCTTCGTCATCATTGGACTGTTACTCGGGTATAGAATAAGAGAAAAAAATTTAGGAGAAAATTGCAAAAACTAACTTCGTAATATTAAAATTATAATATATACAGGCGTGCAACTGCTTATATCCGAGTACTCGGCTGAATCCACACGAATCACCAAGGAATGCCCGGAATACACCAGACAGATTCTAATATCATCGTTTAAAAACTTTTCTTAGTGGACGGGGAGATTGCAAGATCCCTAACCGTCTATAGCATAATAATAAATCTGCATGAAAACATGTACAGGCTTACTACGCCCCTGAAAAAAGTTATAGGTACGACAGGTCGCCAATAATATATGATAAATGCTGGTGGGAGATTATTTAAATAAGATTTACATGAAATTACATCAAGGTTCGTTATAAAATGCTCAAAAATTCGAAATTCGTAACCTGTAAATTTATAGACCCTACAGTAATATCGATTTGTTAACGCGAGCTCTTGGCAGCTGTGCGCGGTCATGACGTCAGCAACATAAGTTCTTTTTTAAAATATTTTATTATAAATGTATTTTATATTATATATGGCGCATTTCTACGCCCTGAGCGCCGCCATCAGTCAGCCAATTAACTCGTACTTTCCACCCCAGTTAAATAACGAACTGTCGTCCGCATTCACAAGAGTTGTGTGTGGCAGATCAGTCAGTGTGCAGGAACCATCGATCAATATTATGTGGTCGGAAAAAACGGAAAGTGAACGTGCGAACAGTGACAATGACCTATAAGCGGACAAAAACCAATGACAAAAAGCACACACAAAAGACGGACAACAATAACATTGAGACAGATTGCAGTGCTGTGTGATGACACAGTAGTTAATTGCATGAACGCCGTAGTCTGTTTATGGACGCAGGTATTGTGTGATTAATTGCTGTGTCAATACACAGCCGACAGACCTTACCTTAAACATCAGCGCTGTAATAATGATTCTTTTCTGTATAGTCGGATAGGACGTTCGGCAGTAAATATGCACCGACTTTTTTTTTCATTGTATGAAAACATGCTGTAAAAATGATTCTTTTCTGTTTTGTGTTGTTTGTATTATTTGTAAAATAATCATTTACAGCCTACATAGCAGTGCTGTATAGTCGGATAGGACGTTCGGCAGTCCGAACGGCCCTCTCATTAAATATGCACCGACTTTATTTTTCATTGTATGAAATCATGCTGTACAAATGATTCTTTTCTGTTTCGTGTTGTATGTATTATTTGTAAAATAATCATTTACAGCCTACATAGGTAGTGCTGTGTGATGACACAGTAATTAATCACATGAACGCCGTAGTCTGTTGTTGGACGCAGGTATTGTGTGATTAATTGCTGTGTCAATACACAGCCGGCAGATCTTACCTTAAACATCAGCGCTGTAAAATTATTCTTTTCTGTATAGTCGGATAGGACGTTCGGCAGTCCGAACGGCCGTCGCATTAAATATGCACCGACTTTTATTTTCATTGTATGAAATCATGCTGTAAAATGATTCTTTTCTGTTTTGTGTTGTATGTATTATTTGTAAAATAATCATTTACAGCCTACATATATAGCAGTGCTGTGTGATGACACAGTAATTAATCACATGAACGCCGTAGTCTGTTGTTGGACGCAGGTATTGTGTGATTAATTGTTGTGTCAATACACAACCCGCAGATCTTACCTTAAACATCAGCGCTGTAAAAATTATTCTTTTCTGTTTTTGTGTTGTATGTATTTTTTGTAAAATAATCATTTACAGCCTACATAGCAGTAATTAGTCACATCGTACTATTTAATTATTATATACGTTATAATAATATTCACTCTATACCTTCATATTTACGGTAATTTGCGTATATCCCGATACGATTTATGTAACTTTATTACATTTATAGCTTATTCATATTCAAACTTTAAGGCACTTTGTTTAAAATTTTGAGAACAATTTATTAAAGATTAACGCTTTATTTGGGATATGAATATGACGTTTACAAGTCGATTTCGGTATGAGACTTATACGTTAATACGCATATATAATTTTGCAATTTCAAATGAAATTCTGAATTAAATCATCTTAAATTTTAATAAACATTGCTTATGAATTCACAATTAATAAAAAAGGAACTAATAACTGGGATAAATGAATTTAAAAAGTCGCCTTCGGTAGTTCGGTATCTCTTTGCGACCCGCTTTCGGATATTCGCTCGCTTGCTTTTGGAAAAAGTTTTACGAAAATTTAATAAATACAAACGTATTAAGACGTCAATATGATCATATTTTTGATTTATAACAATCTATTTCAGATTTAAGCCATACTTAATATATAAATAGGAAGTTAACTCGCCGATTTCGGATTGTGGCATACAACGTTATGTTAGTACGCACATCTACGGTCATTTTTACAATTTCAAATCAAATTTCTGAATTGAATCATCTATATTTTCATAAATATTCATTTTATAATCACAATAATTATTAAAATAAGCATTAATAACGGGGAAAAATGAATTTATAAAGTTGATTTCGGTAATTCCCGCTTGATTTCGGTTGATTTCGGTAATTCGGTTGATTTCGGTAAATCGGGTGACCCGATGGCATATATGTAGATTCAGATCAGCTGGCACATCTTTATGTGGTCTTTAAAATGTGATAACACTCTGGAATTAAAGATGGCATGAAATGTTTCATCATTTCCATCTTCCTTGTATGTGATTTTAATAAAAAGACCTTACATGTAATAAATAAATTATGGCAACAGTATGAATTGTTCACTGTTAACTGCAACAGCAATTTATTTACATCTTCATAAGCCACAAAAGGTACTGTATAACTGAATTATTAGTTTACTGTTATCAGCGAAGATTTAAAATAAAACATTTATTTTCAGAGATGTGTATCACCAAGGTTATGAAGCCTATAGATACTTATGCAGAATTGGTAGACAGCAACGGCACAGAATATGAACATTAACATAGTAAACAGATAAAAGGTTTGCATAAATTTTCTTTATTTTCATTTATTAAAGCTGCATGAATGTATAATAGCAGGGTTGGCCTATTGACTGGTCAATTGAGTATTGAGCGGGCCGGTGGTCAATAGTGGTCATAACTGGTCAAAGGTGATCATTTCTGGTCAATGCTGGTCATTACTGGTCAATTTTGTTCACAACCAAACTGTCCAAAATGTTCTTTAAATCATTCAAAATCCTTAAGGGCCTTAAAATAGCCCCTGTATGGGTCTAAGTGGTACTTCATTTATGGATTATTATTGGATAAGCTTTAAATAAACAGAACTTCTTAATTGGTATAGGCCTTTGTTAAATAAGCAAAAGAAATGTATGTCTTAATATTTTAAATCAATTTTAACTGTCGACAAATGAATTTATAAAAGCCTTAAGATATAAAATTATTTTTGAAGATAAATTAATTTGCGGTTGATTTTAATATTTCAGGAAAACAGCTTCACATGAAATGCTGTGGGAAGACCAGGTTAACTGTTCTAGACAGTAGAGGGAAGAGAAGGAGAGCTATCCGATCCAGTTATTACGAATTTCAGTGTTCCACAGGGATCCATATTAGGACCGAAATACTTACGATGTATACCAAGCCAGTAGGTGCTATCTGTGGTAAACATGGTCTAATGCATCATTTTCACAAATGGACATGGAGAAACACGTCAACACTGTCTGTAGATCTGCCTACCACCAGCTGTGAATCATCGGATGCATACGGAATTACCTTACAACAGATGCTACAAAAACATTAGTTAATTGTCTAGTAACATCAACGCTTAACTATTGTAATTCATTGCTCTTCGGTATTCCAAAACTGACAATGAATAAACTACAACGGGTTCAGAATACAGCTGCCAGAATCTTGACAAAAACTCCTCGTCATGACCTTATAACACCAGTGTTCAAGGAACTTCATTGGCTACCAATATGTCAACGGATCGATTACAAGGTCCTACTATACACTTACAAGGCTCTCCATGGACAGTGCCCATAGTACATTATTGACTTATTGTGTGTGTGTACCGACCAGCTAGAGACCTTCGTTCTAGCAGTTCTTTAACACTTGTAGTACCACATACCAGAACTGTGACTTTTGGAAACAGTAGCTTT
Source organism: Corbicula japonica (assembly GCA_038501625.1). NCBI lineage: Eukaryota > Metazoa > Mollusca > Bivalvia > Venerida > Cyrenidae > Corbicula > Corbicula japonica. The sequence continues at coordinate 43,974 of JAZAYU010001035.1, forward strand.
AGCCATGCTGCACCAAGGTTATGGAATGCACTGCCAGAGTTAGTTAGAACCGCACAGACACTTGACACTTTCAAATGACAGCTAAAACACACCCTTTCCGCTCATACTATGTATAATGTTGATTAAGTTTAACTGGATATATTAACAATCATAAGACATTGGGTTGATTTTGAACGGAGAGTGATGCTATAATGTGTTATCTACACATCAACGCACTTGTTTTTTTAACTTTCTACTATGTTTTTCATGCAAACTTTTTTATCCAAGTTTTATTTTTTTTATTTCTTTTATTTTTATTTTTTGCTCTATGTTTTATTTGCCCATGCTTTATTAATTCTTATTGTATTATATTGCTAAATATTGCTTGTTGTTAAGCACTTTTGAACATATGAAGAGTGCTTTATAAATCTGGACTAATTTGAATGTTTCATTCTATTTAGATAATAAATTTCTCTACTGTCACTAAGTGCTGTTTAAGAGTTTACAGGAAAACTGGTGTATTCAACATCTCAAAGGATTCTTCCAAACTTCACAGAATCATTCAGCTCACTTAGATGTACTGTTGCATCTATTATGATTGAAATTTCTACATTATTTGATATTGCCTCATAACAAATAATTTGGTATTTAATATTGAAAATCAAATTATAACATGTTTAGTAGCAAAATGTTTCTTATTTTAAAAGCAATATATATTATACATAAAATGTTCACTTAGGAAATTAGTATCAATTTCCTGTAAAAAAATACTTATTTTGTAAATTGTTAACAAGAAATATTCTTATTACTCTTCATGATTTTTTACAGTAAGTTAAGTAATGTAAATATTGAGAACCTGAAGCCAGACTTGTTGAATGATATCTGATTGAATATATTTTATTTCCTTTGAATTGTAAGGAACTATCACCTGTTATCAATCTAACGCTTTTATCACATATTGGTTAAATGTGCTTTAGGTCTTACTTTCCTTAATCTGTCAAAATCTCAATTGTTAAGTTGTAAATGTCAATTTTTGAAAAGGGTATATAAACAGAATTTTCTAGGTAAACAACAACAAAAACTTTGTGAAGGAATTAGCTAAAACTTTGTGACTAAATTAGATAATACTTTGTGAAAACTTTGCGAACTGTTAAAGGGACTTTGTGAACTTGAAAATTAAAAAGGGAAATTAAGCTAAAAATCTTAAGACATTACTTTGTGAATCAAAAATTATTAGTTGAAAAATTGTTATTGTGGATTTATTTTATAAACCGCAAATAAAAGCTGAGAAACCTGAAAAGACTTTGTGTAGAACAACCACTTTGTGTAAAACAACAATAAACCCGTGTAACACCAGCTGTTCAAATAAGCGCTCACCGCAGAAGAAGAGATTAATAATGCAAAAGTCGTTTTACACCAAAAGCTCTTTATAATACATCTTACGACCTTGATCAGTTTTGGTTAAAAAGTAAAACAACAAATGATGACTTGTTTCTTTGTTTTACTGTTAAACATTCGATGCACATCTCTTTAAATTCGTCGATTCCGAGAGAGGCAGTGCCTTAGTTCATATTACTGAAATTATTAAACGAGTAATCTTAATCTAAATTGATATTAAACGAGGCTTTTGTCGAGTTTTATATCGGTTTAAATGTCAAGTTTAATAATTTAGGAATAAAATAAACACGAATGATATATTCTATTTATCGCACACCCTAAAACGATCTATTTTCATTAATTGTCCCTTTCTATCGCATAAGAGAGCGAATTTAGAACGTTTGAAATTCGGTCGTTTAGGGTGATAAATAAGCTAGTTACCCCAAAATTATCCTATTTGTAGATGTTCAGCGCCTGAGTCATTTTGTTTCTGATTTTATCTAAATGAAAATGGCTTTGTTACTGTTGTTAAATTTCATTGTAGACTATCTATCGGCGTATTGCTATCTTACGGAATTATCAGATGTCAGAATTGTTGTTTTTATCTTAAACACTTTTACTTACACCGGCTTTAAACTTATCATGAAAATGTTGGTGTTTGTTTGGTTGAATAATCATTGGAAATGCATTTAAATAATATACTGTTAATAGCAAAGGTCGTGACGTCTTTCAGTGTCTATCAAATCTTTATACAACACAATTGTGGATTTTTTTAATCTTTCATTATGTCTGAATATATATGCATAAATTTATTTTGCACTTTATAAGAAAATTCATTTCACATATTTTAAAAACTGTTACACTAATTTCTAGTAACTATGAACCGGAACAATAATTTTAAGAATCTCGTTTTGAAAGTTCATCAATTGATAACAGCTCTTCTGTTTTGCTATTAACACAATTTGTAGTTACCTGGACACAAGGCATCATTGCATAGTCGAAAGTCGTTAAAGCTGCCAGAACAAAATAGTCCACCCATTGATGGTACGGGATTAGAACATGTCCTCTCGCGATATGTCATCCCATAATCACATGTGACAGAACATTGGCTCCAGGATCCCCATACACTCCAGCCTCCATTTATTCCTAGATTACAACAGTATTTATGTTGACTAGTTAATCACGACGATAAAAGGCCATTGTCCTTTGTGTGTTACATGCATTTGTATGTACTGTATATGCCAATACATCGTCGCCTGAATGGATTTTAGACACTCATATCTCCTTTATTTTTCATCTTATATTGAAAAGAAAATATATGAGAATAATCAATTTTCCATGAAGATTTTGAATATGAAGTTATTTATTTATATTTTGCATTGAATAAAATATATTTATATATTTGTGTTTGGAGATAGAGCTTTTTGATTCAAATTTTAATTAATTTGTTAAAGATACTTTGCTCTATCGGGACATAGAGCAAATATCGTTCACTAAAATGAACAAAGAGCTATTTGTTTTAACTATATAATAGTAAAATTTGTTAAAAAGCATTAATTTATTCAGCCTTTTTCACACTGTCTCCTTTTAAAGCCCATGTGCGTCCCGGTTTTGACACCGGGGCCAACGGGGATCACAACCGTAGCGACGCCTGGAAGTACCGTATTGAATCGGTTAAACCGTTCGAACAGGCGATCGCCGGTTAGTTACCCAGGTGGTGTTTTAATACATCCGGAACTTACCGGGAGCGCAACCAATGTCGGTTTATTCTAGGGGGGGGGGGGGGGTTAGCTCTTCCGGCATGATCCATCTCTCCAACATGAGACCACCGGTTGAAACCGTTACGTTAGTAAACCGGCATTTGATGTGTCCAAGGTGGAGAGATAAAGTGATTCTTGGTTTGAAAGAGAGCCGACATAGCCCTGACTTGTGCTGGTCGAACAAAGGCTTGGCATGGTAGCAGCTGATTGACAGTGTAAAGTAACGGTGGGGCCAAGGCTACCGTGCAAGCCGGTGGGTGCCGATTTAATCTCGAAAGCCATATTTAAACAATGATATCATTTTTAAATTTCATTCACCTCGATTCAATGCGAGTTTTCTCAGCGTGGCTTGGTTGTGTTCGCCGCGGCCCCAGTGTCTAAACCGGTTACACAGGGGCTGTATACAGGGACAGTGTGAACTAGGCTTATTTCGTCCACTGGCTACAAATAACCGACACGCACCAGGGTATAAACGGGGACGGTGTGAAGAAGGCTTAAAGGATTGTTTTTCTGTGCGCATGTCCGATACATTCCCAGGATATAATTAACTTTTTCAAGTACAACGGTATTAAACGTGAGTGTGGTTTAATATTATGAAATTATGACAATAAGAGTTCAAAGATGTTTGGCGTTAATTTCATCGAGGTATCTAACTGGAATCTACTGATGATACATGTAGCACTATAAAACGACCACAAGTAGTACAGATCCATGATACAAATTTTATTAAATTCTTGGGTTTGGTTCATTATAAGCTGTTAATATATTTCAAGAAAAGCTGGTGGTGTTCCTGGAACATGCTACCAGAAATAAACCATTTTACCACATTTCTTACTGTTGTGTGAAGTGAAAAATTCAAATGACTTTTAAATGTGGGTCCTATAATGATATAATCTTTAACTATAGAATCATTTTGTATTATAGCTAACGTGGCTTGTGAATGCATTTAAGAACTTCTACGAAAAGAAAATACATTGACTTTGAGTTTATAACTTCTTAATTAAAATTTAAACAGTATTTTAACATTTAAGTCTCATAAAACAACACCAACTTAACAGTATAACAACAATAAACATTCATTAAGTGAGAAAATGACATGAAAACACTTATTTTACAAAGTACCAACAGCGTGGTTTTTAGATTTTATTTACATTTTATCATGTTTGCTTTGTGGTAAATATTTTTTAAATAACAGTAGGTACTTTACAAGCAGAAACAATCGTACTGAAAGTAATCTGTAGCATAAATAACATTGTTTTGAGCAGAGTTACAGTTTGCACATTTTGTAAGCACACATCTTGTGGCATGAATATCAGCATTGACTACAAGTTGTTTTTCTTTTAAATTCTACGATGCTTGGTTTAGGCCTAATCACGTTTAAATAACCGTTTTCTATTGGCCGAGTCGCACATAGAGCAATATTCCATTTATCAAACTGGACATAGAGCATTGTAATGCCAAGACATAAAGTGGTCACATGTTGGAAAAGTAAGTGTTTTATTGGTTGGAAAAAAATTAAGCAGTAAATCACTCCAGGAGGTAAAGCATTATAACTTTTACAAGGATGTAAAACTAATGGAGATAGAGCAAAATGTTACGCGGTAACTCCTTTTGTGACCTAGATATCTAAATTTAAACGACACCATGACGTAGAGCAAGTGCTCACGATTTCACACATGTAAAAATCTCGATTTTGAAAAAATGGAGATAGAGCACTATAATAGTTGGGTGACGACATGTTAACGACGAATATTCAAATGTTTAATATAATAGTTTACAGTAACAACAACATTAAAAAGTACATGTACATGTAGTGTAAGCATTGATAGCCGCTTTATTCTCATGTTATTTCATCCCATACACATTTTATATGCACTCCATGAACCAATTAAATCGTGCCTGCAATGTTTTCATATTTGTCGTGTTTGATGGCTTTCAAAGTTCCCTTTTCATCTATTTCAATATCAATGTAGCGTTGTTTGTGCCGTGTGGCGGCTGTAAAAAGTCTCTACGTACGTTCAATAAGTGTTGTTATTAATAACGTCCCTTGAAGGTAATTGAGCGCGATACTTGTGTACTATCTTAATAGTACTTCTAAAATTACCTTTGTTTTAATATTTTGGCCAGTTTTAAGATGGGTGGTTTCAATTTCGCAGCCAATATAGGTTTGGATATTGTTCAATCACCCCAAGGATATACTTCCTGCTTTTTAAATTTTGCCGTTGGCGTTGTCTGTGATATGCAGGATTTACATTCTAAGATCCCCTGTCAAAATTCTATTCTGTTTAATTAAGCCCATTGTTTTCTCGTTAAGGGCAAACCCATTTTTAACCAGCGAAGCTGGTTTTACTAATCACAATTCTGAAATCGGTATCAAACCAAAACGAGGCACTGGCAACCGGCGATTTACGCATTTCAGAGTAATCAGAGTAAGTAAAGTAGTCCCCAAGTTTCCTGTTACGTGTTAAAGTTGGCTCTTGCCACGTTAGTATCGCTAAAAGAATACTTGACTGCTTCACTGCGCTGTCCCTAATTCAGAACACAATCGACAACAGTAAACCAATTTTATCTAGGGGTTGTAGCAGCCAGGGACTTTTTAGCGAGCCACAGATATGTTACCTTTATGTGGAGATATAAACGATATTCCTGATGTTAGGATATTACAATAGCCAAATATTAAATCTGAAATATTTATTATATCTTTCTGCTAATTCGAAGCTCAAAATAACAGTAAAAACATTTTCTTTATTTTGTCATTTTAAAGCCATTTCAATATTGGACGTTTGTTCCGCGGCTAAACTGTTCGTTTCACGAATTTTTTTTTATATTTTTATCATTAACAATAACGATAATGATAAATTTCCATCATAGCATATTTTTCTTCAATTGTCCACTTTATGAAATCAATGCGCAAATGCTTTCACTTGAATTTTTAAAGACATACTGCGAACATTTGTTTATTATTTGATGGTAGGCGTTCATGAGCGTTGTAAATCACTAAACATGAAGCAATCATCATTGCTGAATATGTTTATATATTGGATTTCCACATATAAGCTTGATCAGTAAACAGTAAACTATTGAGATGTGTAAAATTTTACATATTTAAACTAGTATACCGTATATTAATCGTACAGAAATAAGGACATGTAAGATTTACAGATCTATGTATTCGAAACATGCTACGAGCATGCGCGGTACGTGTCCGGCTATCACGTACGTGGCAGGAGACACGCCGACAATAAGGCCATCAGTGGTCCAAGCAACGGACTATGATTTGTTTCAGGAATAATGCATAATTTACATTTTGTCCAAAGGTTAAGATGTTTACTCGGTTTACGTTTTCGATTAAGCTAGACATGACTACTATTTTTGTTCGGAGTACATGAAATCATAGGCGCAGTGACACATTGAATATGCAAATGTCAGTGACGTCACAATTTCCCGCGTTTTGAAGAAAGCCAAATAACAGTAAAAGTACGTGTGAATATAGAGGACAAACCATGATGATGCCTAAAATTAAAAACGACATATGTGTCTGCTGAAACTGATTTTATATGAACGGATTGTAAGCTAATAGACATTTATCCCAGCTCCTTAACAACCAAAACCCAATGATATGTTTACCAATGTCTTAAATCTGGCACCTTTTTCTAATAATATGCTACATGAAATAAACATCGATTCCGTTATTATATACAATTTAATACGGTGGAAAGTTTTGGTATAAGCTATAGTAATTCATTTTCAGTTTTAATACATCCGGAACTTACCGGGAGCGCAACCAATGTCGGTTTATTCTGGGGGGGGGGGGGGGGGGTTAGCTCTTCCGGCATGATCCATCTCTCCAACATGAGACCACCGGTTGAAACCGTTACGTTAGTAAACCGGCATTTGATGTGTCCAAGGTGGAGAGATAAAGTGATTCTTGGTTTGAAGGAGAGCCGACATAGCCCTGACTTGTGCTGGTCGAACAAAGGCTTGGCATGGTAGCAGCTGATTGACAGTGTAAAGTAACGGTGGGGCCAAGGCTACCGTGCAAGCCGGTGGGTGCCGATTTAATCTCGAAAGCCATATTTAAACCATGATATCATTTTTAAATTTCATTCACCTCGATTCAATGCGAGTTTTCTCAGCGTGGCTTGGTTGTGTTCGCCGCGGCCCCAGTGTCTAAACCGGTTACACAGGGGCTGTATACAGGGACAGTGTGAACTAGGCTTATTTCATCCACTGGCTACAAATAACCGACACGCACCAGGGTATAAACGGGGACGGTGTGAAGAAGGCTTAAAGGATTGTTTTTCTGTGCGCATGTCCGATACATTCCCAGGATATAATTAACTTTTTCAAGTACAACGGTATTAAACGTGAGTGTGGTTTAATATTATGAAATTATGACAATAAGAGTTCAAAGATGTTTGGCGTTAATTTCATCGAGGTATCTAACTGGAATCTACTGATGATACATGTAGCACTATAAAATGACCACAAGTAGTACAGATCCATGATACAAATTTTATTAAATTCTTGGGTTTGGTTCATTATAAGCTGTTAATATATTTCAAGAAAAGCTGGTGGTGTTCCTGGAACATGCTACCAGAAATAAACCATTTTACCACATGTCTTACTGTTGTGTGAAGTGAAAAATTCAAATGACTTTTAAATGTGGGTCCTATAATGATATAATCTTTAACTATAGAATCATTTTGTATTATAGCTAACGTGGCTTGTGAATGCATTTAAGAACTTCTACGAAAAGAAAATACATTGACTTTGAGTTTATAACTTCTTAATTAAAATTTAAACAGTATTTTAACATTTAAGTCTCATAAAACAACACCAACTTAACAGTATAACAACAATAAACATTCATTAAGTGAGAAAATGACATGAAAACACTTATTTTACAAAGTACCAACAGCGTGGTTTTTAGATTTTATTGACATTTTATCATGTTTGCTTTGTGGTAAATATTTTTTAAATAACAGTAGGTACTTTACAAGCAGAAACAATCGTACTGAAAGTAATCTGTAGCATAAATAACATTGTTTTGAGCAGAGTTACAGTTTGCACATTTTGTAAGCACACATCTTGTGGCATGAATATCAGCATTGACTACAAGTTGTTTTTCTTTTAAATTCTACGATGCTTGGTTTAGGCCTAATCACGTTTAAATAACCGTTTTCTATTGGCCGAGTCGCACATAGAGCAATATTCCATTTATCAAACTGGACACAGAGCATTGTAATGCCAAGACATAAAGTGGTCACATGTTGGAAAAGTAAGTGTTTTATTGGTTGGAAAAAAATTAAGCAGTAAATCACTCAAGGAGGTAAAGCATTATAACTTTTACAAGGATGTAAAAATAATGGAGATAGAGCAAAATGTTACGCGGTAACTCCTTTTGTGACCTAGATATCTAAATTTAAACGACACCATGACGTAGAGCAAGTGCTCACGATTTCACACATGTAAAAATCTCGATTTTGAAAAAATGGAGATAGAGCACTATAATAGTTGGGTGACGACATGTTAACGACGAATATTCAAATGTTTAATATAATAGTTTACAGTAACAACAACATTAAAAAGTACATGTACATGTAGTGTAAGCATTGATAGCCGCTTTATTCTCATGTTATTTCATCCCATACACATTTTATATGCACTCCATGAACCAATTAAATCGTGCCTGCAATGTTTTCATATTTGTCGTGTTTGATGGCTTTCAAAGTTCCCTTTTCATCTATTTCAATATCAATGTAGCGTTGTTTGTGCCGTGTGGCGGCTGTAAAAAGTCTCTACGTACGTTCAATAAGTGTTGTTATTAATAACGTCCCTTGACGGTAACTGAGCGCGATACTTGTGTACTATCTTAATAGTACTTCTAAAATTACCTTTGTTTTAATATTTTGGCCAGTTTTAAGATGGGTGGTTTCAATTTCGCAGCCAATATAGGTTTGGATATTGTTCAATCACCCCCAAGGATATACTTCCTGCTTTTTAAATTTTGCCGTTGGCGTTGTCTGTGATATGCAGGATTTACATTCTAAGATCCCCTGTCAAAATTCTATTCTGTTTAATTAAGCCCATTGTTTTCTCGTTAAGGGCAAACCCATTTTTAACCAGCGAAGCTGGTTTTACTAATCACAATTCTGAAATCGGTATCAAACCAAAACGAGGCACTGGCAACCGGCGATTTACGCATTTCAGAGTAATCAGAGTAAGTAAAGTAGTCCCCAAGTTTCCTGTTACGTGTTAAAGTTGGCTCTTGCCACGTTAGTATCGCTAAAAGAATACTTGACTGCTTCACTGCGCTGTCCCTAATTCAGAACACAATCGACAACAGTAAACCAATTTTATCTAGGGGTTGTAGCAGCCAGGGACTTTTTAGCGAGCCACAGATATGTTACCTTTATGTGGAGATATAAACGATATTCCTGATGTTAGGATATTACAATAGCCAAATATTAAATCTGGAATATTTATTATATCTTTCTGCTAATTCGATGCTCAAAATAACAGTTAAAACATTTTCTTTATTTTGTCATTTTAAAGCCATTTCAATATTGGACGTTTGTTCCGCGGCTAAACTGTTCGTTTCACGAATTTTTTTATATATTTTTATCATTAACAATAACGATAATGATAAATTTCCATCATATCATATTTTTCTTCAATTGTCCACTTTATGAAATCAATGCGCAAATGCTTTCACTTGAATTTTTAAAGACATACTGCGAACATTTGTTTATTATTTGATGGTAGGCGTTCATGAGCGTTGTAAATCACTAAACATGAAGCAATCATCATTGCTGAATATGTTTATATATTGGATTTCCACATATAAGCTTGATCAGTAAACAGTAAACTATTGAGATGTGTAAAATTTTACATATTTAAACTAGTATACCGTATATTAATCGTACAGAAATAAGGACATGTAAGATTTACAGATCTATGTATTCGAAACATGCTACGAGCATGCGCGGTACGTGTCCGGCTATCACGTACGTGGCAGGAGACACGCCGACAATAAGGCCATCAGTGGTCCAAGCAACGGACTATGATTTGTTTCAGGAATAATGCATAATTTACATTTTGTCCAAAGGTTAAGATGTTTACTCGGTTTACGTTTTCGATTAAGCTAGACATGACTACTATTTTTGTTCGGAGTACATGAAATCATAGGCGCAGTGACACATTGAATATGCAAATGTCAGTGACGTCACAATTTCCCGCGTTTTGAAGAAAGCCAAATAACAGTAAAAGTACGTGTGAATATAGAGGACAAACCATGATGATGCCTAAAATTAAAAACGACATATGTGTCTGCTGAAACTGATTTTATATGAACGGATTGTAAGCTAATGGACATTTATCCCAGCTCCTTAACAACCAAAACTCAATGATATGTTTACCAATGTCTTAAATCTGGCACCTTTTTCTAATAATATGCTACATGAAATAAACATCGATTCCGTTATTATATACAATTTAATACGGTGGAAAGTTTTGGTATAAGCTATAGTAATTCATTTTCCTCTGAACTTGTCTTCAATTTTACATGTGTGTTATCTAGCATTATATTCCAACGCTTTCGGCAATGTTATGACTCTCGGTTGTTTTATCTTAATATGTAGGATTCTCAATTCTACGATTTCCTTTACATGTTATTCACAATGAAGGAAACAATTATATACATTATTTCTTATTTCGAATAACTGCATAATCTTTCTCATCGATGGGGTCTCACTTTTTATATCATTTTTCGTGTTCATTCTGTCTTTGGGATGTCAGTACACAGATTTCACTATTATAATTTCTTGCTTAAAACCCTTTACTCAATATATACGGCTTTCATCACATAGGTGACCAGTTCAGGTCCCGATCAGCTGGCACAATAGTGCCATCTGATCTGGATCTAAAATTTGTGATTACTGGCCAGAAAATATGATTATAAAAGCGAACAGTTTAAATCCTAATCAGATCGCACAGATGTACCAGCTGATATGGGTCTAAACTGTTCGCCCAAGCTATGAAGGTATATCTATGGAGTAAAGGGTTAACAGAAGCCTTCATCCAGATAATACATGGAAACCCTTATTTCCACTATCATTTAGACAAGATGAAGGTCTTTGCGAGTGAACCAAGTTCTTTTGCTTTTTCGTAAATGGATACATGTATGAGAATCATGGCACTGGTTATTCTCAATAAGCAAAATCGCTTCGCTGGTTTTCTGTACTTTCAGTACTTTGATTTATCTTGGGACTATACGCCGCTGAACATGGAATGATATTAATCTGAAAATACCGCATTGAATGTTCCATGTCCACGTATATGCTTACTATCGTTTGGGATGGTCAAAATAGTACTGTTAATTGATGTAAATATTGAACTGCGCTCAACCCAGGGCTAGGTGGCGTGGGCAGTAATATGCATTTCCATAACTGTCCATGAACACGCTCAATCAAAAAGAGCCTGCAATATTTTCATATTTGTCGTGTTCGATGGCTTTCAAAGTTCCCTTTTCATCTATTCAGTAATCAGAAACAGCACTGTTATTATATCTGAAAGGTAAGATTTAAAGCTCCATGTACATTTAGATTGGCCTTGGTAATGATGGAATGCGTCGTAAACATGGTTGTAAAATCGGATCTGCGATTAACGTAAGAAAGCATATATACTATCAAAATATATACCTTACTTATAAAAAGCAGATATTATTTTTTTAGAAATAAACTTGTGCAAAATTTTTGCTTACAAAGCTGAAGTTCATAAGCGTTTACAGAAAAAACGGGATCTCTATTTTCAGGATTTAAGAAGTTCTTCTCAAGATGTGTTGTCCTTGAAATCTTTTGAGGCCGAACATTGACGCCAACATTTTAACTACTCCATCCACGCTTTGTATAGTAACTTGTATATATTTTATCAAATTAATCATAATAAAAAATCTATTCTCTCAGATATTGAACAGCTCATTGACAATCCGTTCCAGGTCGACGTGAGTAGTAAAACGAATTCCAATTACTGCCCTTTAATAGACTCTGGAACTTATATTTCATTTATTCTTGTATGAAATAATACTGTACTGTCAAACAATCGAACATTTTTTTCAAAGTTGCTTACATAACCTATTTAAAGTATTATAATACTGAGTAATATATCTTAGAGCGATTAGCACATTTAGTAAACTTAGTAAACTCAATATTTACCTTCACAAGCTTTTTTATCACAAAGTTGTGTTTCGGAAACGTCGCCGACACAAGGTTTTCCACGTTCATCAGGTGCTGGGTTTGAACAGTTTCTGTTCCGTCTCTGCATTCCTGTACCACATGTAGCAGAGCAGGTTTCCCAAGCTGACCAAGCACTCCATTCACCATTGATAGCTAATCAATTATATAATGATAGCTGAAAATGATGTGTGAATTTTAGATTACTAAACTAAACAATAATAATATAATATGTAATGCTGTTACATATTATCTTGCTCAGGTCACGCACTTTCAAAAAAGTTACTTTCAAAAAAGTAAGACGTCACTACAAAAGCAAGTGTACGTGTTTATTTTGTTTAGATTGTTTTCATATAGTTTACATAAGCGTGTAGGAAGGCTACATTTTCCTTAAAACTAAGTGTGCTGTGAGGGATCATTCCTCCTGAGATTTAGTTCTTATATGGAGGCTATGCAGTAATAAAACAACATTACTTTAAAAATAATTTGAATAACAAAAAAGAATTGAAAAGTATTAATTAATTTCCAAAACAGTAATTATTTAATAAATTTTTAAAATAGTTGAGTCCAGTTCTGCTTGTAACAAACATTTCGGCAATGTATTAAAACGTCTTGCATAACCAAATTATGATGAAATTGTCAAGTTTATATATTGTTAAATATATGCAGCCATAATTTCCTGAAATAAATATTTGTGTTTAATATTGAGGAAGTAATTCGTACAAGCTTTTCTTAGTGAAAATAACCGAAAACTCGTATTTTAAAGTTTTTTTACACGGTTTTAATTCAAGATGGAACGAAAATGTGTTCCCATTGTTGTTCAGAAAATGTAAGCATAACTGATTAAGAATTATTTGATCCATGTTAAGAAGGAAGCTTGTAGATCATTATGGAAAACAATTTCCTTGAACAAAAGCTGGTTATAATTCAACATAGATGGGTGACATTTCGTAAAGTAAGTAATAAAGGCGTTGACATAATTTTTTTTTTCATATGTAGGGTGAATAATGATTTATATGCGGTTCAATGAAACGTGCACGTAACCAACATTTTAAGTAAAGTGATCATTTCGTTTTGCTTTTGTCTGCATCTATTTATAGTGCCCTTGTTTCACTTCAACAATTTTCGCTATGTCTTATGAATCTGCCACTAAAATACCCCGTAAGTTCGGATACCAATGCATTAATTTATTTAAGAGTAAAATTAATCAATTTAATAGTCACAAAATCGTCAGAAGCTTTTTTATGAGAACATACCAATACCGGCTTACTACTCTGTAACATTCTCTATCTAAATAGGCTATCGGATTTTTGCAGAATCAAACAGAATTATTTGAAATTATTTTCAGCTTACTGTAGAAATAGTGATTTGCTACAACGAGACCATTACAGCTGAATTTGTGACTGGTGTTTATTCCCAACTTGATTTGATGTGAACTGTTGTTTTTTTTCTTATTTTATGACATTTGTCAAGTGAAAAGTATGTATTTCATAATGTTTCAAATTAAAAGAAAAGTCAGTAGGAATTGAAACGAAGAAGTCTTTATTTCGAAAGAAAAATGCGAGGTCCGTTTTGTAATATGGTTTTTATTTAATTAAGAATAAAATTAATAATGATTAATTTCTTAAAAAAGGTCTTGTCTGGAATCTTTTGAAATAATATATTTAGAGAATGCTCGTATCTTGGATTACCATTTCAAGCAGAAAATACATAGCATGGTGGAATTTCACAAAGTTCTAGAGTATGCTAACATTACTATTGCATCGCAAGTTTAAAAAAAACATGGTGAAATGTGGCATTTCCCAGAATAAATTGCTACCTTAATTTTATTTTAATAAAATTATGATATAACGCGACATAAATATCACAATGCAGCCTAACGTGTGCTTAAGAAAACCAGAGAATAAAAGCATCAGTTTGTTATAATACTACATTTTATTAGCCCAACTTACTGATTTAAAGACTAAATTCACCTATGCGCAAAGACCACCTGTCTTACAAACTACGTTTGTGGTTTCCCCATATTGGTATTTGAAGACAGGTTTAACTGTATGTGTTTCTTATATATCAAAATTGTTTCCAGTCACCCTAAATCCCAGATGATTACATTAGACTGCCTCGTGATTAACACGTCTACATGTGATTTGCATTTCCCTTTGATTGCAGAGCACGGTGGCAGAATATTCTAGGGAAGTCTCATACAAGCCTTAACATTTCTTTTATTCCAACCACCGTCATTAGCTCCTCATGTTTTGAACTTGAAATTTACGGATATTCGATATACCGAACTTAAGCCATATTAGACAATAACTAAAGTCTGTGTTCATGTTCAATAAAATATTGATCTAAAATAAATTATATATTTACTTAATTTGTCTTTGTTTGCTGAGTATATAAATATTTAAATTACATTTAGAATAAAATGATCACGGTTGTCGTGGGATTTAAATATATTTCACTATGCATACGGCTTATAATCTTGTCTAACTCAAACAATTAGTATCCAGCATGCACTTGATACGGTGCACATACATAAATCCCATGAGATTTCCAACAAGGGTGCCATATGGATTCTATTTTGACAAACATATATGGGCTTGCCCAGAAAAAGCCTATTAAGGAGCCATAGAGGCAGGTTATCTGAGTAAAAGTTTAAAGGTTAGTAAATGCAGGGTTATCGATTTAATTCTATTTTGCTATATAACGCCTTATGTTTATAGTTAATATAAACTCGGCAAAAAAGTTCTGCACACTTGAACATTTTTATCAAATATCATTTCATTTCAACAAACACAAAAAAATGATACATATCAAATAAAACAGCAATTCAAAGTTAAAAATGTAAAAAAGTCGGAAATAAAATTTGATTAGAACTTAATAAACAATTTTTTTTAAAGTCACCGACAGTTACTGCACAAAAGTTGCAGTCCGAATTTGCCATGACGGACAAATAAACAATGAAAACGTTCTTTGTTGACCGTGAGAAATAAATTAATTTGAATTACAAACAATAGGGTTGTGTTTTGATCAAATAAGATTGGATGTTAATTTCATTTATTGGTTGTTTTTATACACTTAATTCAAATAATGCAACGACTCATAAATACAGAATTGAAAATGTTCGAATCATCACTAAGCTGTTAAGATAAACCTTTAGGTCAGTGAGTGATACAATGTCGTTAATAAATACTTAAATTTGAGTGTTATCCTGAAAATGGCTTGGTATCAAATATTGATAACATGTACTTCCTGTTGCTACATGTAGCATCACATTGCATGCTTATAATTGCTATAATAAACAAAAATGACTGCATAGATTTCACACCTCTACATTGATACAGCAATTTTTGCAACTTTTGACTGTTGAACCCTATCATACTCAAACTGGTATTTCTCGGTTATTTACCAACCGGTTTTTATTCCGTTGTCGTCTTTAACTATGCAAACAATCAATCGTGATATGAATGTAAGTATTTTTACAAGTTATTTGCTTCATTATAAAATTTACGCAAAAGAACACGTGTGTGCCTTCCAAAAACTCTTTTCGGGGTTTCCCCTGAGTGGTATTTGAAGACAGGTTTAACTGTATGCGTTTTCTTAATAATCTACATTCTTGATTCCAAACAGTTTTATTACCCAGATGATTACACGAATTTAATAGTTCTTCCCAATACCGAACTTGAAATACTCATCATGCTAATTGCTAATTGAAAACTGAAATTTAAAAGCACCTATTTCTGAAAGAATACTCTTACCGGATTTCTCTGGCAAGCCTATAAATATCACTAAAACTGTAAGAGCGATATACAAAACACCAATAAGAATTAACATAATCCAGTCCTTGTATTGTTTGAATCTGGTCCTACATGTTTTGTTATTTGCTATGTGTAAATCTTCGTAGATGTGATTTTCGCGTTTGCACTTCTCATTAATGTCGGTAGCTACCACTAAAGTTGTATTTATATATGAATGATCTTTAACATTGCTGTCAGCACTTTTACTTTTTATGTTCAATGTGTCTTCCTCACCCTTGTTTTCGCTAATATTTATTTCATTTAACTCCATTTAATTATGTTCTCTGTTTAAATTTAACATGTACAGAATGAAAGAAAATGCGTTTTATAACTCAGTGCGTATTTCAAAAACTTCATTGATTGAAGAAGTACAAGTGGCTGGCATCAAATAACCTGTCTTATTTACCTTTTCTATTTACGTTTTCAATCATCTTAATGATTTAACAAATCAATGAACAATTTTAAAGGCACAGAAATGTCCTTAAATATTTCCTCTAAAAGAAAAGCGAATCTATAGTGAATTTTTGGTTAACGTTCAAAAAGCAAAAATATTTTTGAGCGATGAATTCATAAATTTGTTTCTCTTCAAATAATCAATGGACAAAAACATATAACTGAAAACGTTGTATTGATATTAGAAATTCAATACAGAAAAATCAGATTTGCATTCATGCATAGAATGACAGGTAAAGAAATAAACACAATAAAACGGAACAATAGATCTGCCTAAATATTTGTTCGTTTTTAGATCGTTTTAGATCCAATACAGTAGTTTGTAACGTTGTTGCCCATAACACGTACTACAATAATTCAACTGTTGCATATGTTTCGTGTTTACTTCAGAAATTTAGAGAAATTGAATGCTAAATTAATCATAAGGTGACAATCACGTGATGCTGTGTTTATAGACACAAGACGTTTTGAGATATTGAGTTCAGTGACCTTACTATGGATATAAAACGATTTCTGATTAAAACAAACAAAAAAAGGAACACAAGAG
Source organism: Corbicula japonica (assembly GCA_038501625.1). Taxonomy (NCBI): domain Eukaryota; kingdom Metazoa; phylum Mollusca; class Bivalvia; order Venerida; family Cyrenidae; genus Corbicula; species Corbicula japonica. Next base: position 61,117 of record JAZAYU010001035.1, read on the forward strand.
AACATTTTTCAACTTTTGAAATCAAATATTTAAATATAAATGCATGTCAAACGATTGTTTACTTATGGTTAAGTTAAAACGTATTATTGCTATATGTTCTACAGGTAATATGTGTGTTACTGAAGTAAACTATATATTGACGACTTGTTCGTTTTTTTAACTTCCTTATTGCTTGGTATAGCGTGCATTGTTTACCAGAGGCATGGACCATGCCTAATTGTATAATTTGAAATAATTGATATTGCTTCTTTGCTGTGCATTGTTTGCTTATTAGTTTGTTTATGAACAAAACGTGGCCGGTGTAGATCCCGAAATAACATGGATGTGACAGCTGATGCTGTTATACATTGGTCGTAAGTCGGTCGTACATTGGAGTAAAGGGTATATCATTTTTAATAGATGAAAAGGAACTATGAAAGCCACCGAACATGACAAATAAGAAAATATTGCAGTCTAGGTCTGATTGAACCTGTTCGTGGTAAGAAATGAAAATGCATAATTCTGCCCACGCCGCCTAGCACAACTCATTTTTTTCACCAATAAATAGTACATTTTCGATCCATCCCAAAAGATGGTATGCATATGCCGGTGAACTTGGAACCTTCAATATGGTATTTTAAGATTATAACCGTTCCATGTTCAGCGGCGTACGAGAAACAATGGGCTGAACTAAACAGAATAGAACTTAGACATGGTATCCGAGAATATAAATTCTGCATACCAAAGACACCAAATCCTGTTGAGAATACTATAACGTAATGTAAACTTGCGCGTCACGCAAAAGTATGTGAAGTTCATGATGTCAACGTTATTGTTGCTGTGTGTATACATGTTTTGTGCGTTGAAGGAGTCGCTCAATACAATCTGAACCGTTCACAACGTCTTTGCTCTCTCTCTCTTACGAGTTTTCCATTTACGATCACGCCGATATTGGTGCCGCAATGACCAGAATAACAATGAATCTGCAAAAACTTCATACACAAAGAGAGGGACACCGACGATTAATTAAGAGATACTTGGAGAAATTTGAGCACGCAAAGGAGAATGAATCTTTGCTCGAGTTCAACGCAATTCTGAAGACCATCGAAGAAAAACTGCAAGTTCTACAGACACTAAATGATAAAATCATATCGCAAACAGACGCAGATGGAACTGCAGAAGAGACATTTCAAACCGACGAGTACACCATGGAACTGGAGATCAAGTTGTGTCACCTACGAGCTGTCCGAGATCAGCAGAAATCCGTGTACAGCACAACCCGCCGAGACGATCAAGGAAATTCAGGTCACAACGAAGAGCAGAGCAACAACAACAACGGTTTGAATCCTAACGCAAGTTCGTTTTATTCCGACAGAATTGTAAGTACATTTTCTCATTCTAGTAGAGCTGTAAATTCATCACAATTCTACAGACTTCCAAAGATGTCATTACCAAGTTTCAGCGCTGACATTCTACAGTGGCAATCTTTTTGGGATACTTACGAGTCCACTATACATACAAATGTAAATCTCACAGATGTCCAAAAATTTACTTACCTCAAATCCTAACTTGAAGGCAATGTTGCGCGTGTAATTGAATGATTCGCCAGGACTAATGCAAACTACGCACGCGCAATAGATTTACTCAGAGAAAGGTTCGGTAAGCAACATAAAATCACGCACGCCGCTATGCAAGCCTTACTTAAATTACCTGCACCGTCTAGGAGATTGTCCAGTCTTAGAAATTATTATGATAAGATGGAGACGTATATTCGTAGTTTAGAAGCTATGGGACACTGTCAAGAAAATTACGGAAATTTGTTAGTGCCCGTTATATTAGACAAAATGCCATGTGAAATTCGTGGACAATTAGCTCGTGAAAAATGGTGAAAATAACTGGGTTTTTGACGATCTACGTCGTGCCACCAATAGAGAAATCTGCATCCTGGAGTCTGGTACCGCGCAGAATGAACCGGAAGTTGATGATTACGAGACTACAGCGTCGTTTTTCACGGGTGCGAAATCCAGAAAGAGAGCACAACAAGGTTCTAAACCTTCAGACGGAAGTGCATTTCAAAGAGTCGCGTTAAAGTGTGCCTTTTGCGATGGCGGACACAAATCAAGTGAGTGCAAAGCTTTTACAGACACTGAATCTAGACTTAAAGTTGTTAAAGAGAAACGCTTATGATTTAACTGTTTAGGTAAACATCCCGTCGCTAAGTGCAACTCAAATAAGAGATGTCAAAATTGCAACAGGTGGTAACCAGGCAACAGGTTCGAGTAAAAACGAGACATCACCAGAAACAGCCGTGCTACACTCTTACACAAGCCCACCAGATAAAGGAGTGCTACTAAAAACTGCCATAGCAACAGTATCTTCGTCAAAACACATTCAGTCAGAAGCTAACATTTTATTTGATGAAGGAGCACAGAAATCATTTATTACACAGAAATTAGCGGAAGAGCTTGAACTTACCACAGTAGGTACTGAGACACTATACCTATCATCGTTTGGCAGCAGAAGTAACAAGGTGCAGCAGGTAGATGTCGCAACAGTACACCTTATTACAGACAATTGCCAGAAGATCCCGATTCGAGTCAGGATTGTACTAACAATATCAACACCTATAAACAATAGATTACAGCACACAGTCTCAGAGCTTCCCTATCTCCGAGGTCTAAAACTCGCGCATCCTGTAACCGGTGATTGCACTTTCAACATATCACTGCTGAAAGGTGTTGACTTCTATTGGGACATAACAGAAGACCAAGTTATCCGCAGAAATAGACCTACTGCTGTAAAATCTATGATTGGATACCTGTTATCTGGACCAATGCAGACACAAATTTCTCGTACTACAGATCACGTGTTCAATATAATGACATCTCACACACCAACAGATACACTAGAGCGTTTCTGGAGCCTGGAAAGCATGGGCATATCACCAATTTGTGATGATACAGACAAGACGGACTACTTCAGAGAATACCAGCAGTCATCAATAGAGTTCAAAAACGGAAGTTACTCAGCCAAGTTCCCTTGGAAACCAGAACATCAACCACTTCCTAGCAACTACGATGTCTCAAAAAAAAGGACAGAAAATATTATTAAAAGATTGCGGAAGGAGCCTCACGTACTCAAAAATATGACGAAATTATAACCGAACAGGAGCGCAGAGGGTTCATAGAGAAAGTCGAAAGCGATACCCCAACCACCGGACAAGTCCACTACATTCCCCACCACCCTGTAAAAAAGGAATCAGCGACTACGCCAATTCGAATAGTGTACGACTGTAGCTGCCGGAAGTCACCAACCTCACCAAGCCTTAACGATTGCCTAGAGTCGACCCCACCCATATTGAATAATCTTGCAAGCATACTAGATAGATTCCGTATCCATAGCTACGCCACAACTACAGATATTGAGAAAGCCTTTTTACACATCGGACTTGATGAGAGAGACAGAGATTCTACCCGGTTTTTGTGGTCAAGTGACATTAGTAACCCAGACAGTCTATTATCTACTTACCGTTTTAAGTCGGTTTTATTTGGAGCCACCTGTTCACCGTTTATACTTATTGCAACCATGCTGAAACACCTAGAAAACTACAAGCACGTGCCAGCAGAAGAGATCATCAAGCGAGATATATATGTTGACAACGTACTTACTAGTTTCGAGAACGAGTCTGACCTACTTACGTACTTCACAGAATCCAGAAGTCTTATGTCCAGTGCAGGTATGAATCTTCGCACATGAACATCAAACAGTGAAGCACTAAGAGCCCTAGCGGCAGACGACAATGTGCTGAACAGTGACGTAATTGTGAAGATTCTTGGAATGAAATGGGACCCAATCAAAGTCATTTGCAGAGAGAAATATCTCAATTCTAGATGTCGTCACAAAGAGAACCATACTAAAGTACTCATCACAGATCTATGACCCCCTCGGCCTGTTAAGTCCAGTCACAGTCAATGTGAAGATATTATTTCAAGAGCTATGGGAAGCCAAATACGACTGGGACACACCGTTACCTGATCCTATACGTGACAAATGGAACCAGCTTACAAGGTCCTTGAATAAAGTTACAGAAATGAAGTTTACCAGACAATGCTCACATTCAGTAAATAGCGACAGTGAGATCAGTCTTCATATTTTCGTAGATGCAAGCGTCAGATCATACGGAGCAGCAGCATACATCTGCATCCAATCCCAAGCTAGACTTGTTATGGAAAAGAAAAGAGTAGCGCCTTTAAAAACGTTAACTCTACCCCAGCTATAACTAATGGCAGCATTAGTTGGCGCACGACTGTCTTCATATCTTAAAGTGATCATTACCACCTCGAATGTGACATACTGGTCGGACAGCCAAATCGTACTCCATTTGCTTAAGACAACAAAACCACTCAAACGTTTTGTGAGGAACCGTAATGAAGAGATACATAAGCTGACAGACATGTCGCTATGGAGATACTGCCCCACCGATTGTAACCCAGCTGACTTACTGACACGTGGAGTTTCAGCAGGTACATACCTTGATAGCCAACTATGGAACGCCGGTCCTACATGGCTTCCGAACAAAGAGCACTGGCCGACCTGGGAATACAATCAGACGGTACGAGCTGCAGATACAGACGAGACTCCGACGCAGACGACTACCGCTTCAAGTCTACAATGTATGGAAATTACGGCCGTACACAGAGTAGTGAACATATCCAAATACAGTATTTACCATAAATTACTTCGTATTTCTGCATACGTGTGGAGATACATCAATAATTGCAGACGCCAACGAGCGAACAGATTTACTGGGAGTTTAACAGCAAACGAATTACACGGCGCAGAAGTTCAATGGTTGAAATCGTGTCAAGCTACATATTTTCAAGAAGAAATAGAAAATATGAAGGCAAACAGTAAAGGTTCACGTTTACCACTGATTAGACAACTTCGGTTGTATCTAGACCCTCAGGGTATCATACGTTGCGGAGGGAGAATTCACAACGCACCTCTAAAGTATTCAGCAAAGTTTCCTTACCTATTACCAAAGAAACATGAACTAACCAAGCTTATTGTATTCAATACCTACGAAAACCAGTTATATTCTCGAGTAAACGCTACTATTTATCAACTTAGACAGAAGTACTGGATACCTTCTATACGACAGCGCGTCAGAGTGTTACTGCGTACATGCGTGAAATGTAACAGAGTTATTGGCAGACCGTATCGAGCACCAGACCCGCCACCTCTACCCAATGTCAGAGTAGAAGACGCCCCGCCATTCAGAGTCACTGGTGTAGATTTTACAAGAGCTCTGTATGTAAAGAACGCTACCGGAAGTGAAACTAAATGCTACATCTGCCTCTTCACATGTGCAGCTACCACAGCCGTCCATCTTGAAGTCGTCCCTGACTTGTCTACAGACGCATTTCTACAAGCGTTTCGGAGGTTTACAAGCCGCAAGTCGTTACCCAATGTGATGATAGCGGACAACGCAACAACTTATGTTGCTGCAGCAAACTACATCAAAAATCTGTTCAACACAACAGCCATACACGAAGAACTTGGCAAAAGAGGAATGGAGTGGAGATTTATACCTAAACTGGCCCCATTTTATGGTGGATTTTGGGAGCGCCTCATTGGACTTACAAAAACAACTTTGAGAAAAATTCTGGGAAGAAGGTTCTTATCCATGGAAACCTTGCAGACGATTGTTACAGAAATTGAAGCGGTCATGAATGATAGACCCCCAACCCATGTGTCTTCAAACATTGACGATCTGGATCCTTTAACACCGTCACATCTGCTCTACGGACGTAAGATGACGTCACTACCATATTATGAACACTACACAGACAATGATATTGCGTCAGTTCAAAGTGACCAGACGACACTCACTAATCGTGCCAAAATGCAAATACAAATAATCAGCCAGTTCAGGAAACGCTGGAAATTGGAATACTTAACCGCACTAAGGGAGTTCCACAAAACTACAGGATCGAACAAGGAACGAATTCATGCGGGAGATGTCGTCCAGATCCATGATGAAGGACCACGTGTTCACTGGAAGCTGGCGGTGGTCAAAGAACTTATCACAGGGAAGGATGGATCAACTCGTGCCGCGAAGATAAAAACAAAATATGGATCAACTACAAGACCGATCTTAAAACTTTATCCGCTTGAAACCATTACAAGTGACAATTAAATACTTATGCCAAGATAAAGACACTCATAAAGACTGCATTTATTTAAATAACGCTTATTACTCAAATGTCGAAATGAGATTTATTAAGTTAATAGGTGATATTATATACAAGAGACTGTTCATCTTAATTACAAACAGTGTTGTTTTAATTTAATAGTGACATTTAACATAAACATTAATTTAAATATGTTGTCATATCATTTTCCGTGGCCCCCAGTATGTTGAGAATACTATAACGTAATGTAAACTTCTTGCGCGCCACGCAAAAGTATGTGACGTTCATGACGTCAACGTTATTGTTGTTGTGTGTATATTGTTTTGTACGTTGAAGGAGTCGCTCAATACAATCTGAACCGTTCACAACGTCTTTGCTCTCTCTATCTCTTACGAGTTTCCCATTTACGATCACGCCGATAAAGGCAAAATTTAAAAAGCAGGATGTATATCTTTGGGGTGACTGAACAATATCCAAATTTATACTGGCTGGGATATTGTAACCACCATCTTAAAAAGCTGGCCAAAATATTAAACAATATTTTAAATGGTTTTTGAAGTACTATTGACCATGTTGACATAGTTTGTAAGTATCGTGCTCAACGACCTTCAAAGGACGAAACTGATAACAGCACTGATTGAATGTACTTAAAAATTCTTCAACGAACTATATGCCTTCAAAATTAAATTTTTCGACCAAGGTATTTCGGAAATCGACCTATAAAAGATTAAAATTGAATTCAGACTCGCAACATTATGAGAATGAATGTTAAAAAATGTGAAAAATACCACAATGTAAGACAGTCTATCAGCCAAACTAATATTACATTTTCAAATCCTTTAAATATAAAATCAGCAAACAAAAATATTTCGTACAATATTTGTTTTGTTAAGTGCATAACTGCGCATGAAGCATATTTTAGCTGAACCTTTATGTAAGATCGTGAATCTTTCTATAATCTTTTAACCAATCTTAGGCTGTGTTTATCCAAAAAAAATTGGGATGACATCAATAGGTTTTAAATATTCTCAATAAAGGCACGGAAAAAAAGTAGACAAGTTTTAAGAAAAAAAAACAACATTAAATTTACCAATCGTTCGACTAAAGATGACCATCGATAACGACGACGATGCCTATAAAAGTAAGAGAAAAAGCACCGCATGCTGACCAAGCACTCCAATTATCGTCTATTGCAAACAGATTTACGTTTACTAACTGAACATATCTTTGTAAATTACTCGACGTAGTACAGTTGAACAATAATTAACTTTTAATGGCCACAGCACGAAAAAGGTTTTTTGCATTATTGCGTTTTATCATTGTCCTACCGTAACAACCGAAATCGTGTATTAAACATAATTTCACATTCTATTTTGGGACGGTTCTTTGTCAGTATCTAGCACTGCTTGCACCGTCTGCATACATTTTTCACCGGCTGTAGAAATTCTAAAAAGGGCCTCTTGATGTTTCTGTATTGTTGATTATAAGCAACATTTTACTAAGTATTATAAATTCTCGTTACAGAATTGGTCAATTTGTTTTGACGTTTTCCTCTCCATGTGAGTGTTATGTCTAATTGCAGTTGTATATGCTCCGTTTTTGTTTGGCCTTTCTTTCCTACTACTCTATTTAGAAACGTCTTTAATTTATGTTGCTACTATTAATTTTTTTCAATCTATGCTAGCATCAGTATGTCTATGTGTTCATGTCATGTAACGTCTGTTCAAATGAACATCAAACAAAAGATGTGTAGCTCAGTGTAACATGATCTTTTGTATGATTGGTGACGAAATGCAAACCGTTCACATTTGCTTAAACGATGCTTAATATCATGGTTTGCATTTGTTATTAATAATCAATGATTAACTTTTCGAACACACCTCTTAAATACGAATAGGAAATAAAAAGTACAAACAATAAACCTGGGCAAATCATTAGGTTACAGATCTGAAGCTCATATTCGTTTCCGAAACATGCCAGTCTGCCATTTTCAGGTGTGGAATTCGAGCAGTTCCTCTCACGATGTGATGTCCCAAAGTCACACGTGGCCGAACACGGACTCCAGGGTCCCCATACACTCCACTCGCCGTTGATTCCTTCGAATCAAAATAAGGTATTTAATGTTTGAATATCGAAATTGAATGTCTGAATATCTAACAATTAACTTAAGATAACATTCTTTGTCAAGATTTGTTGTAGATCATTTGGAATTTCACAGAATAAGTAGAAAAGCACTCAAACGGTTTATTAGCTCAAAATTAAATTTAAACAACATTTTTAAAAAAATTCGTTTTGTTTAGCTTCCTTACCTTTTTCTTTCGGTAAACCTATAGCTATTCCTATAGCTATTACTGCAACAAACAAAACACCGATCAGACTTAACAGTACGCAGTTCATATGTTCTTTGCATCTGGTAAAATATCCTGTTTGAGCAACCTTAAAATCAGATGAATTGAAGTTCCGGCGACATATGTCTTCGTAAACATGACTTTCATGTTTGTCTGACGTTGTTCTGCTCAAACCTATCGTCGTGTTCACATATGGACCGTCTACCACATCACTACTTATAGTTTTCAATTTCATAATGTCGTCTCGACGTGCCTTGTAATTCATTTCTTGCATTGAATTCTGTTAATGTGCTATCGGCATTTGTTGTGTAAAAAAGTGACAATAACATATATAGTAATCGTTTTATAACTGACTCGTCAACAAAGGTTTGTATTGAATTTAGTTCAAAACGATCGAATTACTTCTAAAGGATGTCTTCCTCATTGAAACAAAAGAGTATTATCTGATCAAATCATTTTTAAAAATTTAATTCTTTATGCGTTCACGTGTTACTCGGGTAGATTTGCTGAAGATACAGCTTACATTTTGCAAAGCAGCTTTTGTGGCGATTGTAAAATTTGAAATTTTCAAAATGAGCTTACATGTATCTTGTTTTCTTTGTTTAAAAAACAATCTAAACACAATTTCCTAACTTTTATGTAATACACCTTTTCAGTTGCAATCATACTACAAGGCCGTACGTTGGTTTGTGTTATTTGTTGCAGTTTGCAATTTATCACATCTTTCATGTTCTTTTTAAATTAAATGAAAGCCATAAATGAAAGAGAAAGCATAATTGTAACATATGACTGTCAAACAATATAATTATTCCGAAATCACGTTGAACAAAAGCAGAATTACCGCACATGAATTGAAAAATCCTAAAAATATTAAATGCATTTGTTGATCTAAACATGAGGATACTATGCAAAATAAATATATATTAAGGGCTTGCCGCACTCATCCCAATCTTGTTCATCGATGAAAAGAAAATTATAAAAATCTCAATAATGGCAAAATGCCGTTCAATTAAACTTTCCACAAATCAATGTTACTAAATGTATCTTGATTTTGCATACAGAAAGACACGTTAGAAAAGTAAAGAAAAAAAGCCAGACCTTAAAATTCCTTAAAATTCTATTAACATAAATTCACAAAAACTATGCGCTACAAAAATAATGTTTAATTCCCACGTGAGTGCAATGTTACGGACAAGAACATGTTGTGTACTTTGTATAAAAACATTCAACTACTTAAGGAGAAATCAGTGAGTGTCATCCGTTTACGCGACCAGGAAGCGACCAGAAAATTGAAGGTCAAACACACTTTTACTAATATCTCGTAAAATTTACATATGAAAATCATGAGGAAGCAATAAATTGTTGTCAGTATCATATTACTCATGTGGGCATTTAAAATGGTGTTTTGTGTTGTTTAGCTTTTGTGAATTTATGTAAATAGATGTTTAGGGAATTTTTAGATCTCGTTATTTTTCTTTACTGTTCTAACGTGTCTTACCATCTGCAAAATAAAGATACATTACTAACATACATTTGTGCAAAGTTTCTTTAACGGCATTTTGCCATTATTAAGATTTTGATAATTTTCTATTTATCGATGAATAGGATTGGGAGGAGTGTGGTAAGCCCTTAATAATATTCATTTGTGCAAAGTTTCATTGAACGGCATGTTGCCATTATTGAGTTTTGATAATTTTCTTTTTATCGATGAAAGTGATTGGGGGGAGTGTGGTATGCCCTTAAGTTATATCAGAACTAATGGATAACAACTATTTACCCACATACAAATCTAGTCTCTTTTTAGTGACAAAGGTTTCGCATTAGTAAGTTCCGTAAGAAAAAGGACCAGCAATACACACTTAATAAAGTGTGAATGTAATTATTCCTAAAGCTCTTACAATCTCATCCCACGAGTAAAATGAGTTAAATGTACAATTATAATAAAAGAAAGGCCACGGTGTATTAGGTGGAACAATGCACAGATACCAGGCCCGATATCACACAAAAATGTTGAGTTTCATTTTAAACTCAACTCGAAGAAATTCTTTTAAATTTGTGACAATACAGTACTTACTTGATTGATTAAGATAAAAGAAAATTTACATAATTTTAATTTTCGTGTTTTAAATGCAGATTTCAAAATTCGTTATCTGAATAATCTGCTTAAAAATAAAAAAAAAATGAGAAAACCTTAAAATCTGAGTTCTCAACATTAATTTTAGAAGATATCATTAAAATACAATGTTATTTGAAAAACTTCCACAATGATCATTTTAATATGGTATTCCAAGTAAACAACCAATACTTACTCAGAATTTATAAACATTTGTTGAGTAGAAAATTGAGTTTGAGCATAAGATTGTTCGTGATATCGGAGCCAGGTTACTATTCTTTAATATTCCCAATGAGTTATACGTTTAAGATGAACAAACAACACTATCAAATTTACATCTCGGAGAAATATTAATTCTTGCATAGCATTCCTGAATCGTATTATCCTGTACTGGTAAGAAATCCTGAGAAGAAGAAAAAATAGTTCAAAGATTTTATGTTATCACAATAACCAATGTACGGTCTCCGGGTAAAAGTTTTAGTACAATTGAACTGGTCGCCTGTTGAAATTTATACGCCGGGGAATCAAACAATATAATTTGTTTAGCAGAATTTTTCATAACCAACAAGCAATATGAATTTTGATTTGAAATATCTGCAACGGATGGACTAACCATCGTTGATTGAAAAGAATACAGTCCTCGTTTTTGGCATACAAATTCACCTGTTGTTGTGTAATAAACGTTGTTGATGTAACAGTTGTGGGGCTGAAGCATTTTTAGGATTATACGCATGAAACCCGATTCAGGTACCTGAAAGTAGATGTATGTTACATGTATATGATATAAAAGGTTCCGGTTTATCTTTGCGAATCCGGTTTATTCGCAAACTAAGCTACCCGAAATATTGGTCATATCGACAATATTTGATTATATGATGATAGAATAGGTGGAGCTGATAAATAATTGGCACTTTGGATCGTTCTATTTATTAAAATGATCTTGTGAGAAGACTTAAAATCGAAAAAATCCCATGGTAGTTTTGGAAATCCCATGGGATTTTTGAGCTCCCATGGGATTTTTCTCCTAGAAAATGGGAGAAAAAGATCACGGGATTCTTTTAGATTTTTTGTTTTGTCATATTTTTTGTTCTTTTGCATAAATGATTTGTAAGGACACATACAATCTTCATTTGCGCTGAAAATTTTAATTTTGAAATGGGATTTTTCTCCCATTTTGAAATAGGTTTTTTGTCATTTTATGAAGGGGATTTGTTTCTGCCATGTTTACATCAGATTGTTTTAATAATGAATAAAATCGTAAGATATGTAAACTTAAAGATAAATACAATTATTCATCCATTCAACGGCCTATTGAAATAGAATTGATAAAGTCATGTAACTATTTGTGTTTAACATGTCCTTATCGGATAGCACTTTCACGTAACAATTTGAAAACAATCTACTTGCAATTGGATAATTTCAACGAGCTGTTATAATAGATTACTTAATGAAAACGCAAAAAGAATAAATATATATCAAATATATTTGCAAAAAATTGGACTACAAAAATGAAACACAACTTACATGTATCTATAGCTCAGGCATACAGGTATGAAATACGAAGACATGTGCTCCGATTTTCTAAACATAAGAAATCAGAGCTGTTTTTCATAAATAATGTTGTTGTCGAATTATCACGGAAAACAAATCCTGAGCCACTGTGCAGCGAGATGTGAGAAGTCGCGCACAACTCTAGCGCACTAAAAGGCTGAACAGTAAATTAAAGGTGCACCCATAAAAAAATTACAGATGCATCTGTAAATATATGCGTTGGACGTATAAATTTATGCTTTGGACGTATAAATTTACTTGTGCACCTTTAAAATACCGGTGAACCGCCATTTCAAAAAGCGCTGCAATTACACTTTTATACGTCCATCGTATATATTTATACGCCCGTCGCTAAAATTTCCGACCGGTGCACCTACATTTCGATGATTTTGACCCTTTCGCAATTTATACCAATATAAATGAAAATCAATCAAAAATTCGCGTTACATTTGCCATTTTAAATTCTTGCAGTTTTAACGATATGTTGAAAGAATGCTGTGACTCATTAATTGGTATAAAAATGCCTACACTATTTTTTCAGTTCTGAAAATAAAAAATATATGTTAATAATTTTAAGAGCACAACATTAAAAATAAAATAAAAGGTAACTTATTTTAATTTAGAAATTAATATTTATTTTCAGGCAAATATTTTTTCAAAACAAGGCTTGTGAACGGTTGATCATTTTCATATTGCCGATGCACTTGTAAATTAGCTTGGCATCGGTCACGGTAATTTATGCGTTGAGCGCATACAATTTATAAGACTGACGTATAGTTGTGTAGGTCCACCGCTATTTTACAGGTTCACTATCAATTTTCAAAACGTTACACCGCTAATTTACAGGTGCACAAGTTAATTTATACGTTGGACGCATATATTTATAGGCGCAACAGCACGTGTTACCTTTTGAGCTTTTTCGTACGCCATACACAACCGCTCTCGGGCTTTCTTCCTTCTCCCAGGCCGATTATTACGCCCCGGCCCGCTCAGCCGTGTATTATTCTTCAAATACTGACACATGCATGTAAATGTTGTCCGTAGTGTTGTTTTTTTTTGTATAGGTCCACGTTATAGTTGTATACATTATTCCACAAAAATGAATTCTGACCAATGCTATCCTCACTTTGATATGCCAGTATACGTATATTTTTATTAAATACCTAGTAATACTGCAGTGATTTTTACGTATATCAGGGCTATCCGAGCAACTTTTTTTTTTGGGGGGGGGGGGTTGTCCCGGTTAGCTCAGATGGTTGCGTCGCAGGAATTGCAGGGCTAGGCGCTGTCGCCGTGACGGTGCGGGTTCGCTCCCATCCAGAGACACTTTCATTTGTGTATGCATGAAATGATTGAAAGTTGGAAGGCGAAAACACTACGTAATAGAAAGCAACATGAATTTCGTCAAATGAACGTTTACCATTTGTAATATGTAATGAACAGAATTTCAGGTAGTTTTACGTAAAATCGATAAACCATGCACAGTATCTTAGCAAATAAATTCCATATATTTTTCTGATCCCCAAATGTCATCTTAGCCGAACCGAATCGATGAAAGTTAAGTTTCTTTAAATGTTCCAGTAAGAAGGTGAAATATTGTCTCGTACAATAACACTATGTAAAACACTTGGCAAATAAATTTCGAAATATGATCCGAATTCGGACAATTCAATGGCGCCATTATTTTGATCTTTAAATGATTGAGCCAGTGACCACTATTTAGCCTATTCCGTGCACACTGTATCTGTAAACAGTTAATGGGCCGTTAGTTTCTTATTTTGAAGGATTTTCGGAGGCGAATCCAGGAGTTTAACTGCAACTTAATACCAAAGAGATCCATAGGGTAGATTGAACCCGGGGCCTCTCGCAATGCACACAGATATTAAACTGCGTCACTTAGTGGTAAACCCAACAGTTAGGATTTTAGGGAATGCCTTTTACAGGCCAATCACTGCAATAATGTCACATGTCATTTCTGTCTATAATAGGTAGGCACGTGTAAGAAATATATTTGCGCATAAGATGTTATTAATTTATGTGTTTACTTGATCAGGGCAAACATTTATATGGGAGAACAATAATGTCAGCAAAAAGTTTTATAAAGAAAACTGGCGATATTGCCGTGGGAAAGTATATTAATTTTCCATTTTACTCTACGTTACAGTAATATCCCAACGAATTTGACATAAAAATTACTTTTATTCCACATAACATTTCACACTTACAATACCGTTACACTTTTGATATATGAGCATAAACATGATTAAAGATGTATAAAACATGCGTATTGGAAATAATGGATTTTTTAAAAACAAGTTGCAAATATTAATTTACACAAACAACTATTTAAAAGTGCCGATGGTGTCACAACGGTGAGATCGCAGGAGCTCTATCAAAAATTTCACCAGCCCTTTCCATTTTAGCAAGCTGACTGGTTGAAACTGAACACGGTATTAGAACTGACCAATGGATAGCTGGAGATCTAAGTTTGCTTTCAGTTACCACGCCCCGTCTGGACATCTACATAAGAACAACTGAATGTCGTCTAAGCATTAACCATGATGGTGGCATTTTCCAGCATGACGAATATATGATAACACAGAACTGCTTGTAAGCCAAAGAAGTCAGAGAGACTTCTTTCTTTATTGAGCCCAATTGACGCAGCGATTCGCCGTGAACCAATTAAAAGAAAGTTGTAGATTGTATGCAATCGTTTGACTGAAAATTTAATCGCAGATAAAACCACGGCTACTTGCATTTTTCAATATAACTTAAAACTACATAAACTAGGGTTAAAGTACTAACCTAATGGAATCAGGCTATAAGAACACAGACATGTTCTAAGTTTGATGAAAATATTTGCATTTGTTCTATAGTATAACAATCATAATGCATTCAACACAATAATAAATATTTATTCTCCTGTTGTTGTTTTTTTTTAAATTAAGACTTTTTTATGAAAAATAATTAACTATACTTAATCAATATTTAGAAGTCAATCATTTTTATAAATAATATTATTTGTTATTTCCCCTTTTCTTAGTGTTAAAACGGGTGTACACTAGCGGATTTTGAAGAGGAAGCACCCGGCAAGTGCCGCATTTTTGTTACTTTTCGGCCAGGATATCAAAGTTCAAATTTTACAAGCGACGTTGTCGCATACACATGTTATCATGCAAAAATAAACAACTACAAGGAACTTACTGTCGTTTAGATGAACTTAAACACAATTATAGAAGCAATTTATTCAGTTGTCCCTGTATACGTATGTTATAGTGTATATTTAACTTTATGTATGTATGAAAATCTTCATCAAACATTTCTTTGTTATTTTTTTCGTTTCTTTATACTGTAATAATTTCTCATGAACTTACGAAACATATACTGATGTTAGGTATAAATGGAATAATACACTCCGTGAACAATTTCGGTCAGGTATTATTACAAAGTTGCCTCTTTTCAACGACATTGTTGAGAATATAGATTGTTCAAATAGAAATTCAGTTAATGATGTTTTAAATAGATTTACCGCTACAATACGCAGTGTTGCGGATCCGTTATTTTCCAAAAAATGTAGTTATAATAATAAGCCTTCGTTTGATGACGATAGATGTATGAAAATGCCGACTGGTTCGACAATGGCTGTGAAAATGCGCGGCATTTATACTAAGACGCTTTACGTAATTTTAATATGAACAAATCTGATACAAGTAGGCTAACACTGTTTTCACGAAAGAAATATTACAAAGACTTAATACGTAAAAAGAAAAAATATGCAAAACGACTGAAAATGAGCGAAATTGAAAATTTGAAAAAAAGTAAGCCAAAAGAGTTTTGGAAATTCTTTAGAACAAAACGTAAAGTAAACAACTGTAACATTTCTCTGAACGACTTTAAAGAATTTTTTGAAACTCTTAGCAACAATACGTTTGATAGTAACAATGTTTAGGCCGAACTATTTTGTTCAAGTAATAATTTTAATGATGAAAATGCTTCATTTCCGGAGCTGGATCAGCCTATTTCTATCAGTGAAGTACATAGCGCAATTAAACATTTAAAACATAATAAGACGCCCGGCAGCGACTGCATGTTAAATGAATACTTTATAGAATGTGTTGACATTTTATCTGGTCACTTTTGTGATATATTTAACAGTATTTTAGTGTCGGGTTTCTTTCCTGAAATGTGGACACAAGGTGTTATTATTCCTCTTCATAAAAAGGGTTATGTAAATGATATTAATAATTACAGAGGAATTACACTTGTAAGCTGTTTCTCAAAAAGTATCTACCACAATTTTAAATAAGCGCATCGAGTTATTCTGTGAAATTAATGCTACAATTTCCGATGCGCAATTCGGATTTTGTAAAGGGTGTTCAACCGTTGATGCTATTTTTTATTCTTATGTCTGTTGTACAATAATTGCAGTCCAAAAAAAAAGGAAACATCTTTTTTTCCCTTTTGAAATCAGTTTTGCTACAGAACGATTTTTCAAGGCAAACAGCTGTGACAGTCTATATTCGACGTTTTGCTCTATAAATGCAGTGGATGTTGATCATTTCAGAAGAAATTTCTGCTGAAAATCTCTTAAAGGTCCAAAATAATGAATATAGGAACAGTGGAAATTAATAATAACCCTTGATTCTATATAAGTTCACTCTCATTGCAGTAATATCTGTTCAAATTGCAATATCTTTACATTTCTAGCAGAAATTTCTGCTGGAAATTTTACCGAAACAAATGTGGTGGAAAAATGCTTTGAACTATCCAGCAGAAATTTCTGCCAGAAAATTTATCGAAATACAAGCTGGTGCAAAAAGTTTATTGCATTTTCCAGCAGAAATTTCTTCCAGAAAATTTATCGAGATACAAGCTGGTGCAAAAGGTTTATTGCACTTTCCAGCAGAAATGTCAGCTGTAACCTTTACCGAAATGTGCAGAACATTTTTTCAGCAAACAATTCAATTAAAAATATAAAAATAATACAAATTATGGATCAACGTCGTAAGATCATTAAAAGTTGAATAATTTTGGTCGTTCAAACATAAATTATGAGCACAACAATGTTTTTGTATAGCTTTACGTTCAATAATTGTCGATATGAAGACCCAATTAACGTCTAGCATAAACATATAGCAGGAGTTTGTGTTTAGTCATGAAACAGATAGGTTGAAAAAAAAGTTATTGCATAACTTAGCAAGCATATCTGAAAACATCTTGGTAAAATTTTAGGTGCAACCATATCATTCACGGACATGAATTAAAATATGACGCTTATTGCTTATTTGTTAGTAAAAGTATCAAATAATTAAAAACAGTACAGTAAAAAAATTTCATTTATCTAATTTTAATAAGGACAAAAACGTAAATTTAATGGTTCATTAATTTGAAGAACTACAAGAATACAAGTCTGTAAAATATACGGTTGTATGATCATACTTGTTTACTTAAAATATATTTCCAAAAATAAAGATTATGCTTATAAAACTTCTTTTAGTCGACTTAAAGCCATGCGTTTTACAGAATCATTTTATTCCCATAACATTCCCAAATGAAATTTAAAAAAGGCAACGATTCACACATTTGTCGGAATGATCCATAGATGTGTGAAGAGAATCTTCCAAAAACGAATCACAAATAATGACAGAGCTTAACTACAGTACTGTAGCATTAAAGTGTATTGGTCATCAATATCGTCTACAACAGGTGACTCATTATGGTTTCTATGTATGTATACAAGATTTTATACACTTTCTACACCATAATAACTGAGATAAATACAGAACAAAATATGAAATTAGTATTTTCTCAATATAATGTTCATGAAACTAGTCCTTATTAGTAAATAATTCAGGGTCAAACAATATTTATAAGCATAACATATTTTGCACAAACACATCATGCGAGAATCAAACTAACTTTTAAGCAGTACCAACCCAGCTTCTTTATTCCCTCAGCTTATTACATTTCTTCAATAAGACTTATGCAGTTATATTCATTTTTCCATTCGTTCTTCCATTTAAGAAAATTGCTTAGGTTCTTGTAATATTATGTCAAGTATCTATCTCACCAGTCGACGATGACGGTTCTTAAACAGGTATATCTTCAATTTTCTTTCCAAAACTTCTATATTTAATTTAAGTAACGATGGTAAAATAATATGAGGGATTAAGGTTCTAAATTGCTCCTTGTACACTGAAATCTTTTTCAATGTCTGTCGTAAGTTCCTTTTGTATTCTAAAATAATTCGTTTATTGTTTGTTTCCTTTCAGTCCTTTTGACCTCTGAGTTGTTTTGCTGATGGTGTTCGTGCAGTACTTTAACAAGTACCAGCGTCACTTCTCCGTAGAATATCTACCGTTTTAATAAAACCAGATTCTCTACATCCTGGTGGGTATGCCCGACATATTGAAGTGAACCTGAAAAAAAGACAGTTAATCATTTAACTTGCTGCAATTTGTTATCTGTATAATATTTGAAAGCATCATTTGTATGAGAACGATTTACATTTGTTCTGTTCTGTATCAAAGTGGATTCATTTTAATATTCATCAAACATTCATCGTGATTAATTTGGAGCAATTTTTATAACATTTAATAACAGTGAAGACTAGAGTTGATAAAGGTGATTTGATTTAGATTTGTTGCGGACGGGGAGACACACGGGGAGGTAAACCTATAGTCCCCTCCGATGAAGATTACGAAAAGAGATTCCAGAAAATAAATCAATGGCATGAATCAAGAAATTTTTTTATAAAACATCGTTTAATGTACGGGGTAAGCGCAAGTAATTTAGAAATTACTGTTTTTACTTCGTTACTATTGTTAACATTTCATCAAAATGAGATTTACATCAATACTATCATAAATATTTACCATATGGGCTTGCTGTTCTTCTGGCCGCAGTTGTAGATGACACAGTAAGCCGAGTGTTCTTTTCATTTAATACGATACATATGGTTTTAATTGTAAAAAAACAAAAACATTAAAAGCTATATAAAGACCTTGATTCATGACTTATGATGACATGAACTGATGTTGGTTCAGCTTTGCCTTTTTCTTATCTTGTTTTATAATACTGTCACTCCATTCTGCAAACCCTTAAAGCTATTTTACAACACAAAACTAATTAAAACAGATGTTTATTAGTTGAAAGTACTTCATGTATCTTAGCCTAGCGCGGGTTTTTCTGACCAAGTACTGCATGGTAGTATAAACTGCTCTTATCAGTTAATCTTTATACTCTTATCAAACTTAAGATAATGACGTGTAGGGAATCTGTGTCTTTTGTTTGTGGCCGCTCGTGGTTTGCATATTTCACTACTTTAATCTTTCGTAATAAAGTTTCAGCTGTGATTTACGTTAACATTTTTATGTAAAAAAATATGTTTTGTCTAGAGCCGAGTAACACATTTCGTATGACACTGAATTATTTTGTGTGGAGTTGATGTATACTGGAGTATCATTTTACTTCGCGTGGGCTTAATAGTCGCTTGGAATGTGCACACAATCAAATACCAATATTAACCACATGATTTCTTATACTATGTAGATAATACTACTGAGCGAATCTAGTTTATGTCAGCGTAAAGTTTTCGTTGGCGTCGAAAATTAACCCAGTAAACACCCGACGTCAAAACGACGTTGGATTTAGATTGGATTTTGGTCGCGACGTCGGCGACCTGAATCCAACGTTAATCCGACGTCGAAAATGCGACGTCGTTTAGACGTCGGAAAATGACGTCAGATAGACGTCGGTTTCGGTCAGATATATTTCACTTCTTTACCAACTAGGAATAATTATTTTCGAATAACTTTTTTCCCAAATTTTCTACACATATACATAAATTTAATTTTAAAAAAAAAATATGATTTTTTTTTTCTTAATTTGAATGGTTTGCTATTCAGTTGAAGGGATATTATCGAAACCTATGCATTCGAATATAAATGTAAACAATCTGCGCCATTTGAAACAAAGAAACAAAGACAAAGTCGCCAAACAAACACAGAAGGGGAAAAAATATTTTATATTTGCCAGAGAAGAAGGCTTAAGCAAGTAAGTTTTTTTCGTATTCGTAGTATGTTCTTTTCTTCTAGTTTTGCTTAAATCTTGTTGAAATGCCCACTACATGTATAAGACACGTGGAGTTGTTTTCATTAAATACGTTTCGTCCCAAAAAAGTCTCGCTACCGGGCTATTGTTATAATACGGAGCTCAGAAAACACATTACGTTTACAAGAGAGGTTTAGTGATGAATTAAAATAAAACACCTTGATGGTATTTTTCAAAAAGATTTATTACACTGATGGTAATAAAAGAAAAAGGAAGAGGTTCGATTTTGGTCGGATTTCGGTCGGATTCTGGTCGGAATGTGGTTGGATTTAATAATGACGTCTAAAAAACTTTCATTTCCAACCAAAATCCAACGTTGATCCGACGTCGGGGTCCGACGTCTATCCAACGTCTTTTCGACGTCAAATGTTTCCTGGGAAGCACCGTGAAATAAAATAATACCACAATTTATAATATGCATTTCTATAATATAAACATAAAAGATGATACATATTATTCACACATTACTGAGAATTTTTAACTGATTTTCAGTTTTTTCTTTCTTTTTCTTAATGTTTTTAATCATCAAATCAATTATTTTTGTCATTTCGGGCTTTTTTTATTTCAGATGTTTATCCTGTTTAATATCGCAGCACACAATACAAACGACTTGATATTAAGGTTCAAGCAAACACGATAAAATCCTTAATATTTAGTTTGTCTGAATGAGGATGCTATTCAACTATTAGTCAATCGGTTATTCTTCTTCTGATTTTCTTGTTTTTAAGCAAAAAATTTACGGTTCAAGAGTTCATCAAAATTAACCATTATAAACTCCAGACAAGTTCATCATGGTTACATGCAAATATGTTCTTTCTATATTAAAAAATGTATCTTTGTCAATTTGATATAAACACGATTTAGCAGTTTTTAAAAATAATAAATAACGTTAGAAAGTATAATATGGAGGTTTTCATGAAATTGTTTGTTTCTGCTTTGAAAAAAAAATAAATTGCACCTAATTCGCATAAATTCGGATTTGAAAAAAGTATGGTATATTCTATGAAAAACTTTTTAAGCTTACTACTAAAATGTTAATTGAAATGATAAATATGACTTAGGTAAAACGATTTGATATTCTTTCGAACTGTGGAGAAATAAGACAAATTATTTGCTAACCTGTCTCAGATTTGATGCTTTCATTTTTTATCCATAATAAAAATTACAAAACACCGCAAAACAAGAAACGTTTCGTGCTAATGCGCGCAACATTAGCACCCTTCACTAAACTAATTGAGCGAATAATATGCCAATCGGCCTCATGCAAAATGCCTAGACTGGCTCCCGTTCCTATGTTCTGTTATAATTTATATTCCCCTGTCATCCAGTTATATACTAAGGCACATCAATTTTTCTGATTTTACCTTTTCTTAGCTCTCAGAACATAGATTGTTCGACAGAAATAAGAAAATGAAACTGAGAACTGAAATAAAGATATATGTAAAACTATTATTAAAAGTAATTAAAATTAGAACCATCTAGCTGACCGCTACGCTAACCCATTTCTTATCCTGGATTTTATCTGCTGACTGATCAGTACATTCCATGATAGTTCACCTCACCACAGGAATCATAAATTTGCACAACTGATATCGCGAATCGAATTACAAAATTGTGTACTGGTCGATTGAACATGTTACACGTTGAAAGTAATTAATAACAAAAATCAATCATATGTAATTTTTATTTGTTTGATTTGACCAACAAATATGTTACATAAACAGTAGTCTAAACAGGTATAATAGACTAAAATGAAATTTAAGCACTGCTTGCAATTTCCAGATTTTGGAATTTCAATAGTGTGTCTATGGGTATATTGCCTCATAAAGAAGTTATCGCGCACTTGTTGAAAAAATAGAACTGTAAAATGTTTCATGGTATTGCATTAAACGATTTTTTCAGCATAAGTTACTGTTATCACCATGTTCTCTTTCAATAAATTTCATTTACCTTTTAAATTTGAATCTATACACTACTCTTTAACTATAATCGCATCGATTTGCACAGTCAACATAAAACAAATTATTTTATCAAGAATTTTATTGTAAAATCTTTTTCAATTTGCATTTGAAGCACTGGTGAACTTCCATTTGGTTATCATAAATTTAGCTTATGGGATCACTTGGAAGATATCTGAAGATTACGGCCCAGCGGCCTAGCGGCGTGAAGTTGGCAGCTTAGCGGCTTTAATTTGACGGCCTAGCGGGCTGAACTCAGCGGCCTAGCGGCCTCCTGTCCAGTTTGGCAGGCCGCAAGTCTACCAACTTCGCGCAGTAATGCCTACAGGCTGCAAGACCTCTAACGTCACGCCGCTAGATCGATTGGCTGCTAGGCCTAAAAAATTACGCCGCTTTTTCGCCAATCATCAAGGCCGCCAACTTCACGACGCTTTGTAGACTAGTCCGCTAGGCCGACAACTTCACGCCAACCACGCCACAATGCCGCAACTGTATGCCGCTAGGCGGCTAATTTCACGCCGCTATTTCAAATTCATTTTTCATTACGAAAAATTATTTTAATAACCAACAAAAATCGTTTCGAACTTTAGATGTATAAATTATCAATTTGTCATACTTGACTAAAGATCACTAAAGAATAAAATATAATAATAACATAATTTTCGCGTTTTCTGCACTAAAACAAGAACAGAGGCTTTAAAATAATAATTTAAATATTATATTTTGTTTAGAAGCCTCGGCAAATTAAACAGAAATTCATAAACTGTAACAATGAATTGGATACGGCCCTTAGAGCATTTTTGGTATATGACACATCTCTGTAACACCTTTTTACCTATACATTTGAATGTTTAGTTTGCTAGTCGTAAGTTATTTCTTTGATCGGCTTTGTCAAAAATGTGTTATGTATACGTTCATGAAGCTACATGAATAAATGCAAGTTGGCCTGCTTGCAATCTAATACTCTTGTGGGATTGAATGTTTCTCAGAGACCAGAGAAATTTATGGTCATTTAACTGTTATCGCCGATCGCCGAGACTGATAAGCTGAACTTCCCCTTGATGCTTGATGTTAAACATGTTTGTGTATAAAGCCGTGATTTGCTTTGAACCAGTTGTCATCTTCACGCAGCTTAAGATCATGGAATATTTGACATGTGTCTGTCATATGTTATCTTATCACCACTTGGCTTGTATAAACAGTTTAATATTATGTCCCAGGCATTTTTCATTTGGGAACATTTTCGATTTTAACTTTAGTTGAAGTAAAGTTTTGTTTCGATACTTTAATATACACTGAAAAAAAAAAAAGATTTCATAATATCATTTTATTATTTTCACAATTATTATTTATGCAACAATGTGGTGTAAACTAAATTTAAAAAAAAAACCTGTAAATTAAGACAGGTGTAAATGTTCACATCGGTTGCTCGGGGAGACTTTACGGCCGCGACACTGTACTGTGAAGTGTAATTAAAATAAAGCCTGCTTCAGATAAGCAATCAAAACCGCAGGGTGCGTCGCCTCGTAACTCTAAGCACGTTACCTAATAAGCTAGCTCGGATAAGTTCCGAAAGGTTGCACGGATTACCCTGATAAACGTGTTTGTTGTCAAAATGTAGTTTTAAGTGTAATCGGAGTAGGTGCACACACTGTGCCAACAAAACATATTGTAAACTCAAAGGCAAGCGTCTTCAAATTCAAATATTATTCAATTTAGCGCTGATTGTATATTAAGAGGTATCATATTATTGATCAACTGTTAAAGTTTTTACCAACAGTGATGGAATGGACAACAACAGATTCAACATTCGGAATATGTTTTAAATCTAGATCCTCATCTTTTTATTTGATATTGCATATATTTGACAATCTATCCTAAATGGTTCGTTTAGCAAATTAAAGTTGTTTTAAGTTAGCATCATGTTTCCGATACACTATTTGATAATCACACTTATTTAATAACTTTCTCAGAACATTTCAGCTAAATTGGTCTGTAATGGGCTTACAAAAGACAATTAAAAACAATTAGCACTGAATCCAAAATAATACCAAAATAAAATATTAGCGCAATTTCAATAACTGATAAATTTATATTATTTATGTAACTAAAATTTCGGAATAGACCAGGGCTCTGAATTTTACTCTGACTTCAATATTATTTCAATAAAATTCAAAGATAGTAATTAAGCAAGTAAGTAAGTAAGTAAGTAAATTCTGTATTATAGAGGGTGACATATTTAGCAATAAACTAATCTTCCATATGGCCCTCCTTACAAGTAAAAACATTCAAAGATTAAGATAAACACGATGATCATAAATAAAACAACATCACAAACCACAATATGATATTATAATAAGAATGAAACTGCAAATATATCTGTGGTAATGTTTAGGTGTTTTTCATTTAATATGTAGGTGCATGCGTGTGCGCGCGTCTGTGTGCGTGTGAGTGAGCGTGTGCGTGTGTGAGTGTGGGTGTGGGTGCGCGAGTATGTGTGCGAGGCCTATGTGAGTAAGTCTGCGCAAGAAAGAACGGAATATTTAAGAAATTTGAGTACATAAATCAATAATACACAATGCATTTTTATATGCATGCCTTAACACATTTGCTGTTTCATTGAGGCAATATTATACATTTTCCTTATCAAAAACAACAATGAATCATCCAGTCCACCTCAGATACAAAGTTTTAAAGGTGTCTACAGTAGAAGCATCTTTTATTTCTTGAGGAATTCTGTTCCAAAAACAACTGCCTGAATACAGTAAACTATTTTTATATAATTCTAAGTGTGGCATTGGAAAAGAGTTTATTAAAGATTGCAGTAACTCAATATTTACACCAGTTAGCGGTTCAATTCTGATCCATACCAAACGACCGCACGCAACGGCGGCGAACATGGAACACATAATGCCGTATTTTCAGACCAACACCACTCCATGATCAGCGGCGTATGGTCCAGAGATAAAAGAATGGGTTTGCCCTATACAAGAAAACAATGTGCGGAACTGAAAAAGAATACAATTTTGACAGGGAATATGCGAAAATAAAAATTGCATATCACAGAGAAAGCCAAATGCAAAACCAGGAAGTATATCATAAGGGTGATTGAACAGTATCCAAATCTCTTTATTGGCTAGTATATTGAAAACACCTATCTTACGACTGATAAAATTATTATTAAAAGGGTAATTTAAGATGCACTATAAGCATACATAAGTATCGTGGCCATCGATTTCCAAAGGACGTGACTGCGCTGATTTAATGCACGGGGAGAAATTTTACAGCTGCCTCACGGCACAAAACGTTTCTGTGTTATTGGAATAAATGGAAAAAGAAATTTAAAAGCCACCGACCTAGACAAAAATGAATATATTGCTCGGTTTGATTGAGCCTGTTTACGGTTCATGGATAAGTATACAAGCGATTGCAATTGTCAGAGGTGACTGGTATTGAGTATATGCTGCGTTTTTTCTTCCGAAGATAAATTGAGTTTTTGATTGACAAATTTAAATGAATGCCATTAAAGATTAAACATTTATTTTAATGTATTGCCAGAGCCCCTGGAATTAAATTAACAAGAACACGATGACATGGATAAAAGAAACTACTCGAGCTTCTATTCTGTTCTTGCCCCTTTAGGTTTGTAATGCTATTAGCTCTTTATGTTTTATAGTAAATGTGCTTTTTGCAAGGCGGTAACCTCAATAGTTCTCTTTTTCGTTTATTTTTTCTCACCAGCTTAACACACACACTGCACATTTTCCACCAGCAGAACTCACACACTGCTCAAAAAGCAAATATAGATATAAAATAATTGCACACAGTACCATTACTTACGTTGATAGAATAACATGTGGATAGATACTATAGTTGCTTAAATATTAGTTTTTGAATCCCGACAAATAATAGAAATTGCCACAGTTTACGCCATAGAAACAAGTAAAAAAAAAACATATCGGGAATGAATACATCCAGCAGACACAGACTCGACACGCAGCCAACAAGTAAAGAAGATAAATGACCATGATGGCTATGTTATGATGATTTTCAAAATAGAAGCCGCAAACATTTAACGCAAGTGAGAACCCGAAGGGTTACTGCATTGGAACGGTCAGGGGAAATCAATTTGCCACTGGGGACATATAGACGATTGCTTCAGTTTCAAACAATCAAATGTTTTGACCTCTTTATATTTGAATGAAAATTTGCGTGATGTTAGATATAAAATCAAGGTATAAAAGCATGACTGAATAGAAACATTACGACGATTTTTAAAGTTTTATTGAGCTTTTCGGAGGAAACCTTATCATTGAAAGCTTAAATGGTATTTATACGTATTTTATCAATTTTTTCCTATTTGAAAATATTTTAACATCCTTTAAAAACTGTTATTTTTCCACAACAAGCAACCTATGTTTTTCTTAAACACGATCCTGTGAATTTTCGGAATATTATATTTTCCGAAAACTTTTTTTTCATTTTAAAAGCAAGGCAGCTTTATTATACATCATTCGAAAGCGTGTAACTTCAACTCTTAATTTGGAAATTTTCATGGTGGAACTTTAGAAATTAACAGAAATATTGCAAAAAAACATGGTTAAAAAACATGCGATTCCGATCGGAACGAAAATTCTTCCGATAGGAAAACATGTTTTTCCTGTCGGAATTTCACGGTTCCGATCGGAATCAGTCCTGTCGGCAAATTCCGATAGGAAACATTCCGACATACATTTTCCGATCGGAATTTTTCTATATACACTAATTCCGATCGGAATCATTCCGAATGGAATTGTTGATTATTTTCCGATAGGACTCATTCCATTCGGAAATTCCACTTAACAAGTTATGAAACAATGCAGACTTCTTTCGATCATTTAGTCTTACCTGACATTCATCATTATACATTCATTTTATTATAATATTCAATAAGCGCGTATGAAATCGTCATCGCACTGTTCAATTTAAAAGTCCAAAAAATATGATATGATACTGACAAAAACATAATAATAATAATAATAATAATAATAATAATAATGTTTTTACTAAGTATTAGTTTGACATCTATTTACCGGACCCAAAAATTCCGAGTGATCCAATTAAATGGTACTAGATTTAAGCACTTTATTTACAAATACAAATGGCGCATCTGTATAGGTAACATGCAGAGTGTGCAAAACTATTGCCATGTGCTTTCTCAACCGTTCAAACCCATTTATGTGACAAGAAGTTTAACTTAACTAGACCGTATTACTACAATTATCACGAGAATTTGCAGTTGTTGCATGAACATCTATTTTTTGTATCTCTAAAGCGATGTTTGCCACCCACGTTTAGACCACGATCCATTTCTATATAGCAGTTCATACAATGAAAATAAATCTGAGCGGGCGACTCAAGTTGGGGAGTCCCTTGGCGCAACCTGTTCGCAACGGATGATACATGGTTTAGTTTCAGATATAAAGGTGTGCGCATGAAGTTGTTTGATATTCTTGGCTAGTAAGATCATTTATGGGTCAATAGAGACCTGTTATGCTAACGACAACTAATTTGCATTAAAAGTAGTGCTACATGTCTGAATATGCTAGCAGTTTAATCCTTTTCATTGCTTATTTTGACATCATATATTTAAGATCGAGCAAAGACAGTCCTATATATGCCCTGTCAACATTAACCGTATTTTCGTCAGTAATTTCTGCTATAAAAATTGTGTTCAACTTAATGTAAAAGCCTTATTTTCGGGGGCAGAAAATTTCCGTGGTTTTTGGTAAAGTTACACTTATGTGGATCGACCTGCACACGAAATTTAGAATCCATAGAAAATAAATGAATTCACTGAATTATTAGTTATTGAACTTATGGCTGTGGTGTGCAGTTAAATCATTCAATTTCGCTCGTGTTTAATTTTCGCGTATTTCGCGCTGCGACAAGAGCGCGAAATTCAACCCCAGCAAAATCAAACCATGTAACAGTGTTTCTTTATAGGAAAACACAGTTGCGTGAATTCATGCCCCCGCGACTTTGTTTTTACGGGATTTGCGCGAAAATTCGTCCCCGCGAAATATAATGATACTGCAGTTATTTGTTTTGACCAGCAATTGTAGTACCCCTATCAAAGCTTGAATGATCACTACAGTGAAGGTCCCATAAAGATCACACAGAAATTGAGGACACAAATGTAGACCACCTAATATCTTTTACCAATTTTACCCAGTACCAATTCCAATCTTATTAGCGGTGTTTCGCTGTACATAGTTCTAGGAAATGTTGATTTTTAGATTTTCCAAACTCTAACCTCTACTTTTAAATAAAATAATGCTGAGCCCACCAACACTTTTTATCACTGATTTCATAGTAGAAACGTCTTAACTGTAGAAACTGGTCATGGTAGAGTTATGCGACATGCATGTGTTTAAAATAATGATCAATTGTTGGCATAAAGTGGCCAATTTAAAACAAAAACTAGTTTTAATTATTATTGTAAGAATGCGAGACAACATTTTGATTGACAGAAATGTTATAATTATATTATGTGTTTTTCATTGTAAATAACATATATGAGAAAAGTTAACTACTTCTAACTTCAGTATTCATGGCTATTTCGAGTGAATTTTTAATTGGTTCAATTTCCGTTTTGATAGTAAAGATTGTAGTGATTTTCGCTCGCTTTATGTAATACGGTGGCGCCGTTTTACATAAATAATATTAAACATAGGAATAAAAATGTAAAAGTAAAATGTATAAAAAAATCTTTCTGAAAACGTTTCTGTAAATATCAAACGTTGTTTGAAATAAAACTTCGCTGCAATTTTTTCTGAGGTTGCTTTTCTTAACGTGATTTAGATTTAGTTTTCTGTGTATTATAGTTGGATGAAATCTTTATACAACGAATAAAATACATTTCAACGCTTATATTTGACAAAACAAACAGATCCCATACATTTGAATAAAAGCGAGTGAAGAAATAAAACTTCACGGAGCAGTTGTGCTTGCTTATATAAACTAAACTTATAACATTCATTAAAAAAAGACATTGAGATGTACATATCGAATGTATAAATTTGAATTAATTGGTCCTGAAGTAACATAACCTTGGGAAGATACGGCAGAAAACAATTCTATATCGGCCATGCATTGATATCATCCTATTTCACATTTTCGCTCAGTATATAAATCTTCCTTTTAATCTTGAGATTTTCAGTAACATGTTTTTATTTAGCGCATATTATCGTTGAACTGACCTGGGAACGTTATCTTTCACGCATGCGCACTAAATGTTGCAGGTGGAGTTTCACTTATCGCTTGATAAGCGATCGCTGGGAAGGTGGTCTTTACATTTCTTTGAATTAAAATGTCCTTATTAAGAAAAATAACGCTTTAAAATGATGCGTTTTTTTTTAAATTATTTTAATTATGTAGATAAGTTTATTTTAGTCTGCAGATTAGATACCCCGTTAAAATTAAACATGTTTTCATTGAGAATATAACCCAACATTAAACCATTATTTGGAGTTAAAATATTACGTATGCTAATAAAACGTAAAAAATGGCGGTCTCTAACAATACAGAGATTATTTGAACAAATGTAGCTACATGTAATAAGTGTCAACTTATAAACGTGTTTCGAAACACTAACTTTCTAAATAGGTTACATTTTAAAACGGCTTTTAATGGACATATATTTGTGATTAACATGCGAGCTGTTCTAAATTACCATGGCGCAATGAAGAACAAATTTTATTTTGATTTAGACTGCTCATAAGTCATTTGCACGCCAATTTAAAGGTTAAAAAATTATTTTGTTCAATGGAAATCCAGTATTTTTCAATTTTGGGGGAAATTTATTTCTTTATTTCTCTACTAACGCGTCATTGAATGATTTCCCAGTATTACTAAGTAAATATGCTACCATGCTGAAATAAGGTAGCTAGCTGAAATTTTGAATACATGTTCTTATATTAAAGTAAAAGAAAACAACTTACAGCTAAATTCAAATATCTTTTTTGTTTCATAATTCTACAGTTTATTGTCAAAATCATATTGATATTTAATTTCATAAATGCCTATGTATAATATACATGGGACATGATAAAATAAATTACTACAAAGAATTTTTATTTAAATACGGATGTTCATTCATATAAAATAATCGTCAGGCTATTGGATATTAGGTTAATGAATTTACGGACTATAATCAGCATAGCGCAGCGCAGCCGCGCAACCAGCTAAAGTTTTAGATCGCTCTGTCATGTATAAGCACTTACCGACTTAGTGGTTGAAATTATAATTGGTAAAATACTAGTATTCATTTTATAACAGGTTTCAATCCGTCGGGTTTCTGTCGACAGTAAAGAACGCAAATACACCTTCTGTATTTATTTCTGTAGTTCAATTTGATTATTAAAAAAATGGATAACTTAGTCTATTTAATTCTGTAAACAACATTTGTGTCAGGGTTTTCACATGCTTAGTAAATGTTCAATATAAAGCTTTATTTCCAAAAATAATAATGCAGTTCAGATGAGCGTTTTTCTGCTAATTTTTAAATTTAGTTCTAAGTTGAATGTATTATTACGCATGTAAAATCCCTCAAATTCCGGTAAATTATCTGCCTCGAGCAAACATTACCATGACAACTTTTATGGATATGGCCATCTTATCAGTTATAAAATTATCAAACCGCTTACAAAGTATGTGCAGCAATTTATTCTGCCTTTAAAGGGTAATAATGGTTGAAATTATTTTAAGCCAATGAACCTTAATTCTCATTAAGTCGCGCGTCGGAAATGTGTTTAATAAAGGTCGATTACCTCTATATAATCTAGTGAATCTAACAGCGAGAAGTGTCGATCGTGATCAGAATACACGGATGAGCGCGTTGATCTGGATATAAACTCTTTTGCCATGTTATGAATGATTTATTAATGAAAGAAATGGTAAAATGGAACTTCCACGGACGAACCCTTGTTTCTCATCCCAAGGACAGACTGCTACACAGGTTTTTTTTCCTAAGAATTAGTTTGTTCACATGGTGTTTTCAGATAAAGAAATTTCATAATTCACTTTCTATAATATTATCTCAGTACATGTTTACGGGTCATTTAATGAGAACGTCACAAAACTACTTTCAGTTTGACTATTGATCGTCTGCACACCCATACATGGTAATTTAAGCGGCGACTGTTTTGTCAGTTACAAAAATAATTTCGACCATTATATACGTTATAGTTTATTTAGAGGCTTGTATGAAAAATTAAACGGTCGCCAAGCTGCGCTGGGCCTGACCGTTTAATTTTCATACAAGCCTCCAAATAAACTATAACCTATACTTATTTTCACATCTACATGTAAAATATTGATCGATTTCAAACCGAATTGCCAATATATCATAAATTACAAATGTCAATAGTTCCATATCTTTTTAGTCACTGACATATACTCGTATCACTGCTTCTCCTCCGTGAATAAACCATAAAGCCTGGCTACAAAGATCATTGCCAGTGTGGGTGCCAGTTGCAAGAATCCCACTGCAAGAGAGCAACAGCTTAACGAGCGGTTCCTGGCGTGTTTTTTTTTTTTTTTTTTTTTTGTAAAACGCATTATTTAGACCCGAAAGATCCACCAGAAATGATGAACAAATAACTTCCTCTGTTAAAAATCTATCCCTCTTTTTCTTTAATACTTTTATCTTATTATCTATTTTCTATGATTATTTTTAATCACTTCTATAATCTGTCTTGTTTGTCTTTTTATAGTTTTATGCATCCTAACAAAATGTTATAATAGCCAGTCTATTTTCTGCCCTACTGCATTGAGAGTGATGTTTGTATGGAAGGATGTAGACTGGCTTAAGATCCAGTTTTTAAATCAAATAAATTGACTTTAAAATTAATTGACTATTAAAGTGTCACATTACGGTGTATATCGGTATTCCCTCAAATCGTGATGTTTAGAATTTTGTGGATACGTGTATTAAGTAAACTTATAAATACTAAATAAATTGCAATGGTTGATTTGTTAATACCTACCGTGTTTATTTGAAGTTGGAATAGGACTTTATTTGTTCAGAAATTGCTTGATTGAGTAAATTACATTACGTAATTGAGTAAGCTTAAGAGATAGTTACTCTGAATAACGTGGTAAACTTGAATTAATAAAACAAAGACTCGGCATAAAATTACTTGTAAAATAGAATTTACTTAAGGTTGGAAATTCAGTAACCGGGTTAGCAATCGTCGAGTTGAAACATCTTTTTGCGTGATAATATTTGCGCGAGCTCTCGCTCGTTTCCGGAGAGATCTCAACTCTATGCTCGCGAATTTCCATTGTCAATTCTGAGACAGGTTAACGTTTCAACGGATTGCTGGCTTGTGAGACTGGTCTCCATTCTTAGATTCGGGGCTTTATGTTACATGTATGATAAGGTTTTTTTGAATGCGGAACAGGTCATAAAAGTTAAATCACAGTAAGCATATTGAGCCTCCGAATGCATTTTTAAAGATTTTAGTGTAAGTGCTTTATCTATATGTGATTTTATGTTTTTCTGGAACAAATTTAAAAAATCATGCTGAAATTGAGTTGCAATTTAATAACCAAGCCAAACTTGATCATTATGATTACAATTACAATTAGTATTGTGACGACGCAGACAACACGCGCATTAAAATATAGAACAAATTTTTGAAGTATACTGCGATATTCTGTTTTGAGATTAAAAGTTAACTACCTCAGCATCATACATATTCAAGCTCGGATGTAGGATTTCTGGAAATGGGGTTCGTTTGCGACAGTTGTAAGATATTGATAATATCCAACTTTCTTACCAAAATCTCCATGAACATAAAACATTGCCCCCCCCCCCCCCCCCACTTCTTAAAAAAAGGAGGGTTCAAACAACCTCACTGAACACTTTCTGGATTCGCCCCAGTATATTCTACTTAAAGTTTTGAAAAACTAGCGATCCGCCCCGTTTAAACTATGGTCGTTTTATTAATTAAAAAAATATGTGCAAACTGAATAAAAAAGAAGAGAGATAATTTGTTGATTTATATAACCTTCACATAGAAAAAAAGTTATTGCGATATCCTGTTTTTATTGCGAATCCTGTTTTGAGGTTTAAGTTATGCTTTACTGAATTTTGTAAAGGCAAAAATTGATCCAATAATAATTACATGTATGTTACATTAGAATCGCAACTGTTTTAAACAGGAAATATATCTGGATTTATATATTTTGTGTTTCATGAAGTTGCGCTTCTAATTTATTTGACGATAAATATAACTGCTGAAAGTAATTAGAAACGCAGCTTCTTTAAACACGAAATATACTTCGTGTTTAAAGAAGTTGCGTTGCTATTGCAATTTATCGATATCGACTTGCTTGGGCCTGGGGCATTAACTTGCATTCGCGGTTTAGTGAAGTGAAAAATGTGACATTTCATTATTCACTAAATAAATTAATAATTTTCACCTTTGCTGTAAAATGATACCAGATGCGAATTCAAGAAAACAAGACACATTCCTCATAACGTGTATTATTTTTTTGTGATAAAGGACTCGTTACCAGTTAGATCTTTTATCAATTGTGGACGTTTTGTACGTGGTAAATAGCAAAGGTGTCCACAACAACGTTTTGTTGTATTTAATGTAGATGGTGATGTTTTGTTGTTATTTAACACACATAAAGTTTCTGTATGTATATTTAAGTTCACTTTGATTATTAATAACAATAAATAACTAATAATTCTGTAAACAATATTTGTGTCAGATATTCCCGTACAAGATTTTCATTTGCTAAGTAAATGTGTCCAATATAAAACTTTATTTCTAAAATGCATTTAGGTGAACTTTAATAATGAATGGTATTACTTTGCTCGTATTTTTAATTAAGTTGTTCCTTAATAAGTGGTCACGGTTGATTATACGTATGGATGTAAAATCCCTAAAATTCCGATAAGTTATCTGCCTCGGGCAATATAACCATGACAACTTTAATGGATATCAACATCTTATTGGTAATAAAAGTGTCAACCGCTTACAAAGAATTAAAGATTATTAATTATTAAACTAAGTTTTAAACTGATATTGATAATATACTTTAAAAATATGAAACACAGTGTGAATATTTAAATTAAAGTACACGTTATTTGACAAAACAACAAAAAATCGTCATTTTCGTGTTAGCTACCATTTTTTCAGCATAGTAGCATACCCTTCCAATCCGCTAAAGTTAAGCTCCCGCGTTACATAAATGTGTTATAGCATAATTATAACAGATAATCATCATAATTTTTGTTAGCTACCGTTTTCAGCACGATAGAAAATTATTAATTCTGCTTTGAAACGCATTTCATTTCACATATCAAATTTAATGATCGGTGTCAACCCGAATTGAGAATATGTCATTACTGGCACGTGTTCACAACTCCATTTCTCCCATACCTGTTAAAACTCGATCCCTCTGATTCTGTTAATTTTAATCTATTTTTCTAAGACTATTTGAAATATTTCCTATATCTGCACTAACTAAAATTATTTATTCCGACTATTATAACGTTTTGAAATGTAAACTATTATGTCTAATCTGTTAATGTTAGATAACGACAATATAATATAACAAGAATTTAATTGATCTTAACGCGTGAATAAAACATGATGAATATGGAAATTTTATATAAATCAAACAATACTTGCACAATCACAGTTTAATAAAATTATAAAAGAAATATACTAGCGTTTTTATTATTTTGACCGATATCATTGTTGTTGTTGTAAAATTGCTACTGTTCTCAGCGCACATAAATTTCAAATAATTCTTTCTTTCATGTGACACGGCTGTTATCCTTAAGCAAACAGTGCACATCCAGACCAGGCGGCACATCCGCGTCGTCTGATCAGGATCTTCACCGTTTGCTTTTCGATACATTGGGTTTTTTTCTGACTGAGAAGTGAACAATGTATACCCTGTTTGGGTGACACTTATGTGATTAAATACCATTTTTCGATGTCAATGATTGCAAGGCGTGTAGAAAAACATCTCAAAGACTTATGACACTATTTATTCAGCGAATGGAAACATGAAATTATTGGGTTTTCGAAATAATCGACTTTTAGAAATCCGACTTGAACATACATAATCTTAGTAATATTTTTAATTTATTTCACGAAACAGACTCGTGTCATTTCACAAAAATCACGTGTGAAACTATCAATAAAAGAATCGGTTTCACTTCTTGTGGTGCTTTCGGTTTTAAAAATACTAATACAAACGTTCGAACATATCAATCGATATGGTAGGGGCCTCCAGAAGTGTATTAGTTAACTAGCGTATGGATTCCAAAACTGACCATCATATCTAATGTATAGCACCCTGATCGCCTCTTGTAAAGGAACGCCTCTTTTATAAACATCAACCAATAGAAAATAAGTAACACATTAACGCGATAACGTGATTCGTGGGGCGGAGTTGTAATAATTGATGATTCGTTCATCATTTTAATATCCGCATTAATTGATTTGCGATAAGAATCTAAAGTCATAAAAACTGAATTTGGTGATTTAATTATTTTATTAGTTTGAATTAACCTCGGTACGTCCGTCTTTTGGCGCACTAGCTAGGTTAAAATTGAATTTACTATAACACCATAATGTCCTTGTTCATATTTTTTTTGGAAAATTCTTGTTTAAAGGGAAATGGGAACTAACAAAATGATTAGCTATTAATCTACAACTTAATATTTTGGACTTTTGATGAAGCTTTCTAAATATTGAAAATTAATTTATATAGGCGTATATGTTTACTCATCATTATTAAAAACGGGATTTAAATCTCATAAGTTAATGAAAGTGTACAAGTAAATATATTGTGTTTAATGCTTGATACTGTTTCAAACACGTCATCATCATTGTTTTTAGTAATGAACTTAAAATGGCAGGAATGTGGAAATCTGGAATTTAGTTAATGATTAATGCGTCTCATGATTTTGTTTTATCAGTTTATGATGACAGTATGTATTGAGATGATCACTTATAATTAAATATCTTTGAATTTCTGTTAATTGGAATATAACGTAAATTTTGATTGAATGAATTCTGAATTTGTCTAATAAATATCGAATGTCGTCTAATTGTTTCTTTGCAAGTTTAATTTTTTTGATCTTATTTTAACGAAAGTTCGAATCTAAGGAATAAATAAAGCTTTTCAATTGCCTGCATTTTTCAGATGCACATTCACATTTATTTCGAGTCTTATAAATAAAATAAGGCAGAACTCTGCTTAAATAGAGAATGAATAAGAGTATGAGAGACATCGGGATTCTTTCGGAATCGCTGGGTTCAACCATTTTAACTATAGCACTAACGACATGTATAACCCCCTCCCTTTTCCGCTGGATTCTTATGAAGTAATGTTTATATAAAAAGGAAACTTTAAAGTATTCTCTATTCCGAAAAGAAAGCGTGCATTTTTTTTACATTAACTGCTTTTCTTAATGAATACATTTTAGCACCGTTTACACTTGAAGAATATTCGCGTGTTTTATTTGTAAAGCAATTATCACAATAATATCCTTATATACGCCGTAAGTGTTATGGTTGTACAAAATGACACTTTCTTAACTATTTAACTCCTAATTTTATTTTTTTTAATGTGTTGAGTCCACTAAATAAATAAAATATGTATGAAATTTTTAATCTTGCGATTATTTCCCGTGTGACAATAGTATATAAGACAGGTTACAAACTTAAAACTGTACTCTATTTCAAAAGGAATTGGGCGCTTTCTTTTCGGTGAATCTTCTTTAACTGATTTTACCTTCCGAATATATTTGTACGGCGATTATCATTATATCATTATACACTCCGCAAAATGTTATTGCTGTAAAAAATGACATTATCTTAACTATTTAATTTGTTCCGTGCACTAAATAAATTATGACATTTTTAATCTTGTGATTATTTACCGCGTGAAACTAGTATATCAGACGGGTTACTAAACCAGGATATGTGTTGATGTTTCTGGGGACAATCGTTTCGCTCTGCCGATCTATGGGTTGGTAAATTATGAAGACACTATGCGAAATCGATAAGATCACGGTAGGAGGTCGTCTAAACGCGATGCGAAATCCCGACTCGCATCTTTTATCGCGTTTTTAAGTGATCTAATGCAACCATAGAGTACAAAAAGGAGAACGTGCAAGTCAGGAGCATTAAGTAGCCTTTTCTTCCCGGTTCTTGTTTCATGGAGATTATAACAATGTTATACATAAAAGTTCAGAATTTAAAAAAGAAACTTAGTAAAATGATAAGATATATTTGTTTCATCGTGTTCAAACATCATCATCATCATCATCATCATCATCATCATCATTATCATCATCATCATCATCAACATCATCATCAAACTTCGTCATCACATGTTATTTTTCTTTTTCTTTTTTGGCTTGCAGATTTGCAATATAATTCATTGGAGACCACGGGATCTTTGTAATTTAAATAAACTGTTTATTGTAGGTTCTGCAGATGCTGCTACTGCAGACTGTGATGATGATGATGATGATTATGGTGATGATAATAATGATGCAGCAGCTGCTGCTGATGATGATGACTGTTTTTGGTATTTACAATTCCGGCATTTAATAGCATTTACATTGCTATTTTCATTTTCATACGCATTTATGGTAGGTGACCAATATGTTTTGGTGGCCATATAAAAGCTAAATGCCCCCTTCCCCGCCGGACACCGATTATAGGGGCACAAGTTTGGTGGTATGTTTCATTATAAGCATTAATTCGGTGATTCTCACAATAATATCTGATATCGCTTAATATACTCTTTAGTTCGCTCTGAAATATTTTAAGCTTTAAACCTCGACATTTCATTTTTATTAGCAACATATATTGAAAATATGACAATATAAGCATCTAATAAAATGACTGCAGCTTAATCTGCTTCGACCATTACACCATATCGTGTATATTTATGTACAACACCAGCAGGTGACAATCGTTAGCCTGCGGAAATTGGCAGCAGGAAATGGACGGGTCCATTTTAAGAAATGACATCCTATTTTCAAAAATAAACTTGTCTATTTCGCATCCAGCAGTGGACGGGTACAAGTGATAAAACCACTGTACTAATACATGCGTTAAAAACTGAGACCCGTCTAATGTTTAGCTTAGTTTGAGCACATATATATTCTTGTTACGTTATCGGCACGGAAGTGTCTCCTCGACCGGGCCCGGCACAGTTAACAGAAAGATGGGAACCAGACTAGCGAAAATACTGCAGTGAATTTTTATATCGTAATTGTAATATATAATAGATGACAACTTAAGAATATAATTATCCGCATTGTGGGAAATTTGTTGTAGATGAGATAGTTGTGACATAACTTGAACAATTCTAATCTTTTGGAGATCTCTTGGGCGGGGGTTAGGCCTAGTATTCTACCGTAGACAGCGCATAGATGTATACAATTATCTGGTCTATTTCAGTAATCAAAATCTATGCATTATTAAAATGAAATACACAAATACCACTTTCAGCTTTTAGAATGTAAAACGTAGAGCTCGGAGGTGGCGGTCGCCTCTTCACCGAGGAAAAAAGAAACTCGACTTTCTCTCTTTTAAAAGAGATTCCCGTCTTTAATAGTATACTGTTTTCAGTCAAATTAAACAGCTATAGCTATATAGTTGGCATGGTTGAGTAAAGAAGTGCGGTAACACCAAACGCGCTACTTCCTTTCATTTTTGTGAAGGGGGAGGGGGGCACCGAACCCCCGGCGAAGAGACCTCTGGATCCATCCCTGAATCCCAGAACAAGTATATATTTGGAATGATATTCCATTCGTACAAATTCCGCATTAACCTAATGATCTAGACCGTTTCTCAACATTATATCTTTGACTCGTGGTTCTGCAGGTCGTTGGTTCGAATCCCGAAAACGTCATAATTTTTCTTTAATCTCAAACGTTAAAATTTCTTCTTTTTTATCGAAATAAGTTAACAAGAGAGGATCTTTAACACCCAATATTAAAATTTACATATAACTATTGTATTAATCATGTTAAACAAAACACATCGTCTTTACACAGTCAGTTATGGAATTCGGATTAATAGAAAAATCAATTGCTTTGAAAATAATTTTCAATTATGAGTATGTTAAAGGTGGTTGATTCTCATTCCCCGTCGTTATCAAACACACGTTAACGATTTATTATTAACTTTGATTAACATAAATTTAACATACAATCAAAATATAATACTATTTACCGACGACTACATTTCTGTGTAGTTGGCATTTCTTTACTTTTTGCACGAATCGCGCGGTCATTCATGCGAAACACAGCCGATATT
>JAZAYU010001036.1:0-100618 GCA_038501625.1 Corbicula japonica
GTGAGGACTGATGCATAAGTGCCATCAGAACTTTGAAGTTCCATTAACCCTTTACGCCACATAAATTTCATAGCATGTGCAAACAGTGTAGATCTAGATCAGCCTGAACATCCATGCTGTCGGATCATCATCTGCTGTGAGGTCAGAAATAACCTAACTAATCAAAAGGTGAACAGAGCAGATCCTGATAGATGGCATGATGTCCTGGCTGATTTGGATCTACACTGTTGGCCCACACATTCTATTTTATTCGATGTTATTTTATTTTCAATGATTTAAAATTTTACAACTGATTTCAGTGATCTTTGGACTGCCAAGAAGACAAGACTTCCTTGAAATATATTTTAAATGGGATTATTTATAGATGGTGGATGTTGTGCAAGTGAGGCATTGATCATTTAATAATGCTAAATTGATCATGTAACCTAAGTGAACTATGTTTTATGCTAAATGTCTGGAACTTAATTTTATTTTAATTTCAAAATAAATGTCAGAAACTCAAGACTTTTTATTATAAACTTTAACATCCTTAGACCTTAGAATTATAAAGTCAAGCTCTTCAACTACATAAAAATCACCTAGCAATACTTTTATTAATTTCTTAAAAAGATGTCTTCAAAACTCTGATTATCAGGTGAAAGAATAACATCATGGGTGAAAGTTTTCAGGCAACAATTCATGGATTTTGCTTGTTTTTTCGGGGTTTGTGATAAATAGAATACATAATTCGTGTTCATTTTATACTGAAATTATTAAACTCGTCATCTAAATCGATATAAAACTCGGCAAAAGCCTCGTTTTATATCAATTTAGACGACTCGTTTAATAATTTCAGTATAAAATGATCACTCATGTTGTATCCTCTATAAAACATTCTCCACACTCGTCTCCAAAATCCTTTGGAGGATTTCATTGAAATTTCACAGGAATGTTTGTCACCTACCCAGTAGTCTAGTTTGTGAATATCTTCAGGATTTTTCACTTGGGTTACCCTTAGCATAGTTATAAGCCCAAACTCGATCCAATGTTCATCCCAATCGCTGAAGATACAAATATCTTTCAATAAGGTGAAGTTAATATGTGAAAACCTGCTCCAGTGAACTGTTTTTGAGAGGTACTAAGCTTTTACCATGTTACTCTCTGGAACCAAGCAGATTTTGGCCATTTTGACAAAATGACCCTTTTTGGATTTTTAAAAAAATTAGTTGCATCATCCCCAGTTGTTATCCTAAGTTTCAACTGTTAATTGTAATTGCCAATATGGTGGTCACAGTACATAGATAATCCAATCACATTTGCCTCGCACTAGCATACTACAGTAACTACGGGTACACATGATGGTCAACAAAACTCAACAAGTTTCATGACTTTGGCTAATATAGTTTAGGAATTACGTGCAACACACTATAACATTTTAACTGTACTGAAATACATAAGAGGTCATAACTTTGGTTCAAACAGACCTGGCTAGAACGAAAACCCCAAGTGTGCAACTAAACTTAATGGTTAACACACCTGTAAAGTCATAGGACTGTGGCTCTCATACTGTTTGAGTTACATGTGACGCAAGATTACATTTTGAATGCATTATATTGAAATTCATAAGGGGCTATAACTCTGGTCTTAATGGGCTTGGCCAGAAACAAATCCCCATGTGCACAACTACACATGATGGTTAACATGCATGTTAAGTTTCATGACTGTGACTCAAATACTTCTGTACTTACTTGCGGCACAAGATTACATGCTGAATGCATTATATTGAAATTCATAAGGGGCTATAACTCTGGTCTTAATGGGCTTGGCCAGAAACAAATCCCCATGTGCACAACTACACATGATGGTTAACATGCATGTTAAGTTTCATGACTGTGACTCAAATACTTCTGTACTTACTTGCGGCACAAGATTACATGCTGAATGCATTATATAAAAATGCATAAGGGGCTATAACTCTGATCTTAATAGGTGAGGCCAGAAACAAAACCCCATGTGCACAACGACAGATGTTGGTTAACATGCATGTAAAGATTCATGACTGTGACTAATATTTTTGGACTTCCATGCGACACAAGATTACATGCTGAATGCATTATATTATTGAAGTGCTCAAAGGGCCATAACTCTGCTCTTATCCGGCATGTCACAAAACATAACACCAGGTGCACAACTACACATGATGGTAAACATACCTGTAAAGTTTCACAAGTGTGGCTCTTATACTTTTTGAGTTACGCACAATAAGTTTGGACAAATGAAAGGACGGACAAGGGTTAACCTATATGCCCCCCTCTTCAGAGTGGAGCATTAAAAAAAAACGACTAAAAGTGTAGTTTCAAGTCTTCATGATATTCAACCCTTTTACTCTTACTCTTGCCTATAGATGTTAAAAATGTGTATGACCAGTGTTGATCCAAATCAGCCAGCAAATCTGTGCTATTCACATCTTGGTCAGCAAAAAACCCTAATAAATTTAACAGCGAAGTGTATAGATCCTGGTACCAAGGTTATAAAGCTGAGCATGGAAACCAGTATCAAATCTCAAGCATCTGATAGGCTGAAATGGCGACTGGTCGCCATTTCAG
This sequence comes from Corbicula japonica, assembly GCA_038501625.1. Lineage (NCBI taxonomy): Eukaryota > Metazoa > Mollusca > Bivalvia > Venerida > Cyrenidae > Corbicula > Corbicula japonica. The sequence continues at coordinate 2,586 of JAZAYU010001036.1, forward strand.
CCAATCAGATGCTTGAGATTTGAGACTGGTTTCCATGCTCAGCTTTATAACCTTTAACCCAGATCACATAGCAAGTGTGAGCCTCTGTTCACTCAATGTTATTAATAAACATCAACACAACTGCATTTATTTTTATTCACTTCAGTCTAGATATTTTACAAGTAGCCCTCATATTTGAGTTTGGATGCTAAACTGGATAACAGGTATTTCAATCTGTAATGATCAGTATTATGTTATTACTGTCAACAGACCAGTCCTGACCAGACCAGACACATTTACAACAAGGTATTTTATGAACTCAAAAACTATATTGCCTTAAACACTTTGATGAGTATTGGTCAGTTTGTGTGCTGGCCAGAGCTGTCTCACTCCATAGGGGAATTGAGATCTATTGTATACTTGTTTGAACTACTAAAGCCTTGACTGGACAATTCTCAGCAGTAACTTCTATATGTCTACTAAATCAGTCCAGCACAAATCCAACCAATCTGAGGACCAGTCACTTCTCCAGCACTGGATAGGTGGACACTGAGCACAGTCTCCTGAATGACCAATCAGCAGCCAGATTTTCTAGACTGGTCTTATCATCTCTAGCACAGACACAGAACCAATCTACACAATGTTTGAAACCGGTCATCCCACTGCCTGCAGCAGGTACTATCTGAGTGGATATTTGGTCACCGTGGTTTGACTGACAGGTCCGGACTCTGCGGGTGACAGTTCTTCATGGCCTGGGTGCCACAGTCTATGTATGATCCTCTCTACAGCGGGGGCATACACAGAATGAGATGGTATGCTATTTCTGTACGTCTGAAAAAATAAACATCAAACAATTTAACTTTTACCCTTTCCTCCATATATAGGCTCTTATGGTGTGGGCGAACAGTGTAGATCCAGATCACCTGGCTTATTCATTCTGTCTTATCAGGATCTACAGAGTTCTCTTTTTGATGTATTAGGTTATTTCTGACCAAAGAGTGCAGATTCTGATCAGATGGCATGCGTATCTACACTCTTTGTACATGCTGTAAAAGGCATATACATATGATCTAAATCTGCTACATTTGCCAATGGATAACAACCATATTCCAAGAAATAAATGAATATATGAGGCACGCCACGGGAAAAGGTACCTTCGGTCATTTTTTGTGTCATTTTTGTTGTTACTTTATTTAGAAAGAATTTTCAAATTTTTATTATTTTCTCATAACAAAACAGTGATTTTGTTACACATTTTGACAATAAAATGGTATTTTTACCATGAATTGCATAGTAATTAATGTCGTCTGCTAAACTTTATGACGTCGTTTCAAGGATTGACGTCAGCTGCCCGAAGGTACCTTTTCCCGTGGCGTGCCTCTTATGAGAACATCTGATTAGTCCAGTTACTTTTAACTGAATATATGAGAACATCTGATTAGTCCAGTTATTTTTAACTGAATATATGAGAACATCTGATTAGTCCAGTTACTTTTAACCCTTCACTACACATATACTATGTGTAGATCCATGCTGTCTGATCAGGATCTGTGTTTGCCTTTTGGTAAGAAATAACCTTATAACTCAAAAAGCAAACAATGTAGAACTTGATCAGACAACACCTATGTGTCAGCCGATCTGGATCTAGACTTGTCGCACCTGCTTTAAAAGGCATATATATGAAGTTAAGGATTAACAAACTTGCATTTTTTCCTCAGAGATGTGAAATATGACAAATGTTTCAGAACATAAATTGTTTTATTCTGGAAAATGGTTACATGTCAAATGAATTGTAGCTCTGATTTTAGCTATAATATAATAATATGCCTCTCTGTGTAATGTACAAAAGATTTTCATTTCAAAGTCAACACCTGTCCTATGCACGCATAGATTATTTTAGTTCTAAAAGCCTGCATTTACTGTAAAATTATTTTATTCCACATGGTTTAATTCATTCTCAAGCAATTTTGCAAGTTCAAATCCCTAGCAAAATTTCTACAAACAATATTGTGTATGAAGGGTATCTGGGACTGAATATATTTATGAAAACTTAAAACAAACAAATGCAGCATATGGGCTAACTGTTGTCATATCAAAATAAAACAATTTTTGTGTCGCCCTTTCGAAAAGGTGATACATAATGATAGTTCGCCCGTTCTGTTTGTTCGTCACAAACCAATGTTGGCTATAACTTTGCCATTTCTTAATATTCCTTCAAACTTTCGTATGAAATTGCTTATGACAAAACTAGTTGTGATGATAACCAAATTCATTAGATCAAGGTCACATTTGATTAAGTTAAGCCCCTTTTACAACTTGGATATTTTATTCTGACGATATACCAGAAGGCGCATCAAGTGTTCAACTATCTAGTTTACAAACTACTGATTTTTTTAAAAGTACTATAACTGCCACAATATTCTGTGCAAAAGACGTCTGAGCATCTATGGAACAGAGAAATTCCTATTCCTCCACTGATGTCTCTGCTAATGAGATTACAGGAAATAAAGACCCAGGGCCAGTAATATAACATACCTGTAATGTTTCTAGCAGGTTATACAGTGTAACTGGTCCCCTGTCAGCTACATCGGCTGTGTTAATGGACAATTGTTGAGCCACGTACCCCTCGTTACAGTCGTGTGGGAAACGTCTGTTCGGCACATGCTGTCCTGTCCCAGTGATCATCGTAGCTTCACTGAAAACACAACAACATTGTAACCTCTTACTTCAAACATGTGCAACCAGTGTAGATCCAGATTAGCTGGCACATATGTGCCATCTGATCTGGATCAACACTGGTTGTTTCTTGGTCAGAAATAACCTAATGAATCTAACAGTCAATAGTGTATATCCTGGACACCAAATGTGCTGATCGATCTGGATCTACGTTGTTCGCCCAAGGAAAACAGCAATATCCCACAGAGTAAAGAATTGTATAAAACATGTATTTGTTGGAGCCAGATGTTTTAAAAAAACTGACTTAACTGCAACAATATGGGTTAAACTTTTTAGTACATAAAACTACGGCAGACAAAAATGCAAAATAAATCATTATTGCAGGTGTCACAAACAACTTTAAGACTAATTTATTTTCAAAACTATATAATGACCATTTAATATAATAACCGACATAGAAGTAAGTTTCAAAGTGAACTAACCAAGTAATATTTAAGCTTCTTAGAAAAAAACAACAACAAATTGATCAGATTTGGTTGCACATTCATATAAATGAAATCATCCTGTAAACATTCAAGAAGCTAATGTCAGCCATGTTTTTTTTTATAATGCAGTTTATCTCACCAATAGCCACATAAACCCTCAATCTACTGGCCAAATAAATTTCAAGCTTTATTAGGTAACTAGCATCAGATATCTTTTTAAAACCTTGACGTCATATATGTATTTTTTACGCGTTTTTATGCATGTGCAACCAGTGTAGATCCAGATCAGTTGTCACGCCCATGACATCTGTTCTGGATCTGCATTGGTCACATCTTGGTCAGAAACAACCTAATAAATGTGAAGGCAAATAGTGTAGATCCTGATCAGACGGCATGAATGTGCAGTGTCAATATCTTTTTGAGGAATGTCTTTTACTTCGTACATTTTTTACTGATAACTTGATACTTTTACAGATATTTTGACAGTTACGCATGTTTTATTATTCCTATTTAGTATTAGTGGTAATTGCCACACCATCATTACCATGAAAAGGTAAAAAGTCAGAATTTCCAAAATTATTGAAAATATTTGTTTGGCAATATTTCACTAAATATCTGGATGGAACTTATTTTTTAAAAAAATGCAAAGAAAAGTGTGTACAGGCATTAAAAACTGCTTAAAAAAATATATTTAATGTTTTAAAAATATAATTCTTTTAGCCAATGCAACTGGATTGTTGCTATGTGGGAATAACAAGGTAGTACCCATGTTTTATCACTGATAGTTCACAAATTACCTCTCCAGAGTTCTGTCCTGTAACATAGAATTGTGACGTGTGTATGGGTTTGGAACCTGTGTTCCCATGCTGTGTAGGAAGCGCCTCTCTCGCAACTTGTAACCATTTCGTCGTGACAACACCTGAGTGATGATGTTCTTCAACTCTACCTGTTCCCAACAAGAACTTTATCGTTAGAAGTTAAGACATGTAAACAGGGCTATGAAATCTTAATGTATAAGAAAGATATAAATAGAAGAGTTGCTGGGTCAGATGTTGATCACTTGGTAAACTCTTTGTATGTTACTTACTGGAGAGGCAAATGTGTAAATCACAGATCACTTCAGTGTTCTCCCCAGGATTTTAGGAAGGGTTGTCGCTGGACTTTGCGTGGAATTTAGCGCGCGAAACCTTGTTTACTAAATAACATTTGCTACAGTTTTATATTTGCACAAATGTTTACTGCAACTGCTGTATATAGTACACATATGGTTTTTATTTTATCTCTAGAGCTAAGAAAGGGACAAAGTTAATAAAACAAAATGTATAAATAATGTTTAACAATTTATTTCATGAAACAGTATGTAAACATACATACTTATTAACACTGGTGCATTTTATTTACTTACATTGTAAGCATGCATTACATACACTGTAATGCATATCATCTTATTACAATGTCAACAGTATTTTCTTACATACTCAGTCTTGATCAGTTAGTGATTTACTTCATTGTCTGAACTAACTCACTCTAAAAACTTTATTGTTTCTTTGTATGTTTACCAGGGATTCTAAAATTTCAAAATCACAATCTGTCATTGGCGCCAAAATTGACATTTCGCCGACTTCCGGTTCGCACGAACAGTGACTTCCGGTCCGCACTAACGGCCACTTCTGGTCCCCGCGTTCAGCGTATTTCACTCTCCCGACCCCCAGTCCATTTCTCTTTTCCGGCATATTTTCTCGTCGGGGATATCCTACAACCTCTAAACAGATTAATGGTTTTCGAGCTGTAGACCAAAAAATTCTTTGATCGATTTATAAGAGCGGCACGCGACGTTTGAAGTTTACAGCGATCGGCGTCTTTGTTGTAATACACAAGCATTCCATGCATTTAAAACGTGACGTAATGGTTCAAAACCGTTATCTTCAGCAGTGATCATAGCGATTGTGAAGTGGATTATTAAGTTATTAAAAATGTTTTATCTCTCGGAATTTCGGGAGGCAAGTATTTGCTTTACGTCAATATACGTCGATCACACCATTCTTTGTAACACTATATTATAGTTGTTTGAAATATTATTCATTTCTTTACCGGATGTAGTAATTTTTTAATCTACGGACTTACAAGAGTCAACATTACTCAGAGTCGGAAATAAATGTTGATTACATAGATTTTTGTATTTGTATCGTTATATGCGTAAGTAAGCAAGCCGGTCACTCGATTTTTTTCACATTTAAGTATATTCATTACAGGACTTCAAATTTGTTGTGAAATGCTAACAGTTCAAGTAAAATTTGCATGATATAAGTTTTCTTTAAATTTGATAAACAGCAATTTTCTGTTGTCGGTCTTTTAGAATTACGCACGTATCGGACTAACACGTCTGTCAATATATGCAAACTGTTTAATCGTTTACATTAATTAATACAACCATTTGTATTGCTATCTTAAATTCTGACGTCAAACAGCCTTTGACTAGTGCAGTCCATTTTTGGAAACTTAAATGGAATAATTTCACGACGTAAAAGGGAAATTGGCATGGGCGCCGACAAAGCGACTCTTGAAGGGCTTTTGGGAATGATCTCAATCTCGGTACTAGCATGCCCAATTGAGTTGGATTCGGCCTCACAAGGCCGGTTTCTCTTAAAATACGCCAGAATTGACGTGTCGTAGTTCTTTCTCTTACGCGCATGCATAGTTGAAGATATGTGTCCGAATGCTACGATGATAGCGAAGTAAAATGCCTCGAAATGCATTTCTTTTGCAGTTAAAGACATAACTGAAACTTTCTAATGAATTTGTTACAAACAAATTAATTATCACACAATTATTTTCATACATGTATACAGTATCATTTTCGAAGTGTCTTCTAATCAAAACAAACAATTACCCATTAATTACTCATATCGTAGCGCATTTCTTAATCAATTAAAATTTTGTCAAACACACTCGGTGTAAGTTGAGAACATCAACTGTCGGTAGAGACAAAGTAGGATCAAACAACACCGACAGACTTACGAAATCAACCAGGTGGGGAGGCGGAGTTGCCCAGCTGACAGTATAGAAATCGATCGTGATTGGTCGAATCGCGTATCGCTTAACCTTGAATGACTAGTGTAGTGAAAAGCGACTGTTAACAACGCAATAAGCAGTAACTTTATGACATGTCGATTCCAAATAAACAAATTTAAATTGATCAAAGCTTATTAACGGTTGTTGGGCGCGACAACCGTTATGATGGCTGGGGAGAACACTGTACTTTACTCCACTAGTTCACAAAACTAAACTAGTCACACATGAACAAAGACTGAAAATGTTGAAATATACATGTATCGTTAAAACCAAACAGAGATCTTACCTCTAGTGCTTGCATGAGAAGTTTGATGACAGCCTCATCAATGCCGACCAGCCCAACCTCCCAGGCACAGACCAGTAACCGTCCATGTATCATAGATATATCAGGTAACGCCAACTCTCGCCCAGCAAATACTGAAATAAACAGTTACTCAACAGTAATTGCAAATGTTGGGGATTCAGTTCTAAGTAACCTGCAGTAAACAAAACTTGTAGGCACAAGCGGTTGCCTAACATCTATTTAGTGAGTAAAGGGGACTGCAGTGGATATAATATGGGCTTTGCACCTTTGGTTATACTGATGATGAAAAACAATCCTGTAAATTTTCAAAGCTGTACCTTGAAAAACCAATTAAGAATGGACATCACTAGAATAAACCTGTTCCCAGATTTTCACTAGATGAGTGTTCAGTTAAACACAAGTGTTGCTATCTAAATAAAAATGCAAGACTTAGTACAAAAAGGGACATCACTCCATCAAATGTGACCTTGACCTAAAGAAATTGGCATCATCATGAGCGTGTTGTCATAAGCAATATAATTTGAAAGTTTCATGAAGAAATATTGAGAAATGGTAAAGTAATAGCTAATGTTAAGTTTTTGTGTCAAAATCGAATTACAAAAAGGGGAATAACTCCATCAAATGTGATCTTGACCTAAAGAACTGAGGTTTATAACATGTATCCAACAGTGTTAGAATTTTCAATATAAGAATTCATCACATACCACCCAAACCATCACAAACACCCTGTACTTGTTGAAAGATACTCACTCGAGTCCTCTGTCCCCTTATATGTGGCCTGTACAGCACAGGACATTGGATTAACTGGCACAAACCGTTGCTGAAAAACAAAATAATGAGGCTGATCACTTAACTTTTAAACCTTTACTCCATGGGATATGGTAGTAAAACAGTGTAGATCCAGATCAGTCAGCGTATTTGTGCTATCTTATCAGGATCTATTCTGTTTGCTTATAGATTTATTAGGCTATTTCTGACTAAGAAGTGAACAGTGTAGTTACAGATCAGATGGCGCAGATGTGCCAGCAGATCTGAATCAATACTGGCCACACATTTGACAAAACCCATGTATATGGAATAAATGGTTTCACAGTGATTCTATTTAAAAAAAAAGAAGAAAATGGACTTCTGATGGAAAAGAATGTGATTTCACCAATCAATAGCATGATTAAATACTACTGGATGTTGGATGTTGAACATCTTAATTCATCAAAAGTAATAACACTTGACTAGTGATCTTATTGTTATAAACTGGTACAAAAAAAGTTTATTTTTTCATGAACAACACCAGCATGGGGAGCAAATTTAATTCAATCTTTAATGTTGGATGTTACAAAACTACTGGATGTTACAAAACTAAAACATTAGCTAAGAACAGCTACAGGTATTTAACTGACAAGCAATACAATATGAAATATCTATAAAATGTATGACCATAAAAATTTAATGATAAGTGTAACAATATTTTATCTGAAGCATGACATTCACATTGGTCCACATTGCTGTTAGCCCTTTCCTTGATATTTAGGCATTTTTACACATGTGCAACCAGTGTAGATCCAGATCAGCCGGCACATCAATGCCGTCTGATCAGGATCTGCACCGGTCACATTTTGGTCAGAAATAACCTAATGAATCAAAAAGCATACAGTTTAGATCCTGATTAGACGGCACGGATGTGCCGGCTGATCTGGATCTAAACTGTTTGCCCTAGCAATAAAGGTGTATCTATACAGGAAAGGGTTAATGGAACCCAGTTTACCTGGAAAGAACTCCTCACTGCCGGTGGTTTCCTCTTGACTTTACTTTTCTTCAGTAATTTACTGTGCCCTGAATGACTAGAACTGGGAGGAGACTTCACCCCTGAAATACAATCCACTAGTACTGTTTTATTACTGTTAAATCATTTAATTTTGCGCGGGTTTAATTTTCGCATATTTCGCGCTACAACAAGAGCATAAAATTCAACCCCAGCAAAATAAAATCATTAAACAGTGTTTCTTGTAAGGGAAATACAGTTGCGAGAATTTATGTCCCCGCAAATGTGTTATTTACAGGCTTTGTGCCAAATTTTGTACCCGCGAAATTAAATGATACTATAGTATTGGCCTATTCATTTTTGTGTGATTTATGCAATATTTTATAAATCTGAAATGTGGTTTTTCATGAGAGGATTGTTGAAAGACTTTGCTTATAAGCACTGTGGCTGACCGAGTCAATGATCTGAATTTCGGAAGCTCTAAATTCAAGGAAGCTCAAAGCCAAATTTGTTAAAATTCTATTCAGTGGTTTCATAGCAGATCTTGTTTGAAATAAACTGTTTATGAGTGATGGATGCAAGATAGACCACATACAACATCTCGCCATGAGCTGCTGGCTAAGGTGAGCTTAAAAAGTGCTGAAAAACAGTCCTCCAATATTTATTGGTGATCAATACAAGTCTTTTCCTTATATAAATTGTTTAAAGAAGGATTTTCGAATAACATGAATATACTGTCGTGCTTCTCAGGTTTAAACAGATCAGTCTGTTGTTTTTAGCTCTTGACAATGCCCTGAGCTTGATCAATATATCAACCAAGAACAATTCTTACCTAGAGAGGACGTGAACGTGTGACATTTGGAGAAAATGGCCAACAGGAACTCGTTGTGAAGATGTACTGAAATATACAAGCATACCAAAGGTTTAAGTAAGCATGCATAGGTTTGTGACTGCCTCAGTTTGAACCCACTAAATTATGCTGGAAAGTTAAAAATGATTGGTCGATCTTGAGATACAATGAAAATTTTTTTAAGACATTACCAACTGCAAAACAACAGTGCATAATTATAGAAAAAAATCATCTTCATGCGAAAAAAAATCACCAGAACACGTTGATAAACTTTTTAAAATTTCTGCATGGCACACTATTTTTTCATATTGGACAAAAAAGACAATAATTGTTATAGTTAAATACTTCTAAAGCTAAAACACATAAACATAATTTAGAAAACGGTTACATCCCATAATAAAATGTTTAAGCTGACAGAAAAAATATAAAAAGACCTGTTTTAGAGTTGAGCAGTTTCCTGGCTTCCACATCAAACTCTTCTTTAGCAATCTGAAAACAATGAATGTATCACATGACATTAATGCTCATGTTATGACATCATGATGGCAGGGATTTGTGCCAGTCAAATCACTGCTGCAGGCAGGAACTGTGTGGTGTTGTGATGGCTGATTGCTGATCAGGTAATTACAGAGGTAGGACCTTGATCTTTGAATATGAACACTTGTGAACTTTTGCAGCATTTCGCTCCGGAAAAAAACCCAGATTTTGATAGATGAATGAAGATTCTGACAGACAAGGTGACAACCCTCCAGGATCAAGGACATAAAAACACTAGACTCTAAATGTATTTTCAGCTAGAAGTCAGTGACAGAATTTCTGTAAGTATCAGAAGTCATTATTAAAATTTCTTCAGAAATGTTTAAACTTTTGAGATTTTTTTTACGGATGACACAACATACATACATACCTTTTGGCGGAACCAGGACTTCAGATGGTGAAGGTAACTGAAATAGAACCATAGCAAACTTGAAATAATGTTTTATAACCAGTTGATGCCTTCAGACGGTCTCTTTTATCATCAAACATTCTGGGAAACTGTTGCCCTTTGACTCTTGAAATTTCCAAAAAGCCTCATTTTGACCCCAATGATTTATAACTGAAGGGTCATTTTTTTTCCTTAAATTAGGGGTATTTTGGCTAATTTTGGCAGATTCCCTTAAAAATTGATCAAAATGACCCTTGAGATTTGGCAGCTAGTGGAAACCCTGCTTTGACCAAAATCGGTTTTTATTTTCAAATTTGATGGACAACTAGAACTGAGTCATAACACCAGATTTATTTCCTGATAATGTAAAAATCAATGATTTTTTATCTGCATTCTTATTTTACCAGGAGATTTCAGTAATCAGTTATTTGAATAGTTCATTCATCAGGGCTCTCACTAGAGGGAGACTTAGGAAAAGTAGTCTCCCAAAAGTAACCAGACTTCTCCCTTCTTTGAGCTATGGGAGAAATCATTTTTATAGACTATATAGTGAAAGAATGCTGTTGACTGCAAACTTCTCCATAATTTAGTAAAATTAGGACAAAACTTCTCCCTGATTTGCAAGTCTAGTGAGAGCCCTGATCATATCAGATAATTCAAAATTTGATTTAAAAAGTGGAGCTACATTTGACAGCACAGTTAAACACAGTAAAATTCCAGTTGTTTACCCATGGCTTTTCCTAGCCTTTCTGCGGGTCCGGAAAACGGACCCTTTCCCAAAGCAAACGGACCCTTTCCCAATCCGAAATTTCTTCCATTTTTCCCAATGAAATCCATAGATAATTTTCAAAACATAAGAAACAGCGTTAACTTGAGTTTTTTTTCTGTAAAAAAACCTGTATGTAGGTTTTAAACACTAAACCACCCTGAGTGAATAAAAAGTAAACTGATCCTTCCTTGTAGAAGTTTTAAAAAAGGGAAACATGCATAAAACAATGATTTCAAAATTCCCAAAACTTGTATTTTTGTCGATAAAAATTCCCAAAATGAGACATTTCACACGCTAAAATTTCCCAATTCTGGCCAGGGTCCTTTTCCCGAAATGGCTAGGAAAACCCCTGTTACCTTCATTAAGCATTGCTGTAGACAAAAGGTCATAGTGTTTATAACATTAAAGCCCTATAGAACACAGCTTTTAAAAACCAGCATATCTCAACAAATATTTGACTAATCTTATAAAATCAGGTATCAATCGAAAATTTAATCTTTCCTCTGTTGAATTCCGCCAATCATTGCCTAGGAAATTCATGAATTCTGATAGACCCTCTTTTTTTTTGTGGGGGGGGGGGGGGGGGGGGGGGGGGGGGGGGGGGGGGGGGGGCAGGTGGGGGAAGGCCAGTTTATACAACTTTTGGAGAAAACAGGGTCCGTCTGTGGTTGAGGACATTAGATATTTGCTCAGGCTCTGGACAAGATAATAAATATCAAAATAAAAATATAAGCAGAGCTGGCCAATCATTTAATTTCACAAACTATAAAGGCAACAATGAGTGTATTAATGGAGTTCAGTATTCAAATATTGATGTTTCAGGGAACGGCAACTGTTGTTTTTTTTTCATTGTCTAAGCATGGCTCTACATGGAGTTGTTTCTAAAACTTCTCACTACAGGATTATATATGTAATTGAGAACAGGGTTCTGTGGAAAGATATTGCTACTCTTACTCATGGCCTAACCAATGGTTCCATCACGCAGTATTTCAGTTCAATGATTCTACAAAATGGGTGGGCAACAATGTGTGAGATAAAAGTTGCATGTGACATTTTGCAAATTAACATTGATACATTATTATGGGGAATATCAATTAACAATGTTACTATGCAGACCCAGACACGACATACATATCAATCATAGACAACATTAACAAAAGCAAAAAGCACATATAGTTGACTGTGGAACAACCATTTTAAAGTGCTGACTGAAAGAGTTCAAAGAAACCAGAATGTATATGTAGATCATGATGGACACATGATCAATAAAAGAAATGAAATGTCACATTTGGGAGACTCCTCAATATCAGAATAGATGAAAAGGGAAACAAGTGAATTAAGAGATGGATACGACCTACATATTTATTTATCCTCAATATCAGAGTCCGGCTTAAAACGTATAGTTTTGTTCCATTCTCTGGACTTGGGTTTGTTCAGTTGTCACTGGTCACTGAAAATAATTCCTAGCTTGCATATTTTTCTACCAGAGTGATTCTTCATATGATTTCTACTGTGTGCTTGTAATTCACCTTAAAATCGGTTAAGGTGCTTTTCTGACAAATGCATGTTTGCAATTTATTTATTTATTTTTTTCAAATAAAAAAATAAAAAGACTGGTGATATGATTTTCTTGTTTCATGTTGATTCCAGCACTGCTGACTGCTCCAAGTATTATGCTTTGTAATTGTGAACAATCACTTTGTTCAGTGCTACTTGTACCAAATTGATCCAATTTAGCTGATTAGTCCAGTCAAGCTCAAAGATAGGTTGAAAAGACGAATTCTTTAAGCAGAACTCAAAGACAGTGAACTTTATCAATTAAGCAAGTTGTTTTATTTGGAAAATGCTTTTGCCGCACCTAGGCTTAGCCTAATTCATATTAAATTTTACTGAGCTGTAGTTCAGACAGATATGATACATGTATGCTCAGGACAATATGACAAGGGAATGTACTTATGATGCTGAACATTTAATACCTGGAAATTAACAAAAATACGAGTCAGAAAAAATAAGATTTACCACCTTTTCATGTCATCACCTAGTGCATCAGCCAAATTATTCTTCGCTTCTATCAAATCAACGGGAGCTGCCATTTTTCAGATTTTGATAATCGCCATTTCATACGGACCGCTCTGGACATTTGGACCTCCTTATTGACTCTTACACAGTCATTATCAATTAATAAACGTCTACTCGAGAAGGAACATACTTAGTGAAGCAGTCAAAATATCGTCTGGTTGAAATAACTTCAAACTCCCAAAGGGTACTGGCTGTGTCAATTGAAGTTGTGAGTGCGTTCCATAGTTTAATGGAACTTGGGAAGAAAAAAACATCGTGAAGAAAAAGTCAGATGTAGGACAAGAAATTTTGTGTTATTGCCTGTAAGGATGGTAGTCTCAATAATTCGACTGCAAGCACAGACCCATTATCATACTGACTTTTTATAGATGTCTGTGCGACCATCGTATATATGGAAAAGCCCTTGTTGCGCACAAAGTTGGGCTAATAAGGTTGGGTATTGCAAAAAAGACATTGCGATATATTGCGATATTTTACTAACATGGTGCGATGTACTGAACTATATTGTTATTGTTTGTTACTGATAAAATAACATGCAAATCACTTACATAAACTGATTGATTGAATTGTAATTAACTTTGCAATGATTTTTACAAAGTAAGGCTTGCTTATACCACAATAACCGGTGTACTGCGATATACAGCCCACCTCCTATTGCCTGCCAGCGTGCGGATATTTATTTGTTGTGACTAGTTGTGGCTCAGTTGGTATTGCAACGAGGTCTTTATTATGGAAGAATATTTGTGCCACAACTTAACCACATAAAATAACGTGAAAATAATGGAGGATTTCGCAAAAAAAGTTTTTTTCGCGAAAACATCCATATTTTCACGACAAAAAAGTTATGTTAACACGAATTTATTCCTGTTAGTGCTCTAAACTGCCACAACACAAAGATAAAGTTTTCATGTAAATAATGGAGGATTTCACGAAAACACATAACTTTTCTCGAAACCTTAAAAATTTCACGAAAGATATTTTTGCATGATATGGAAGCATATTTGCGCCACAACTTAACCATATAAAATAAAGTGAAAAAATGAAGGATTTCGCAAAAAAGTTTTTTTCGCGAAAACAGATAAATCACACACGAAAGAAATTAACACGAATTTATTCCTGATTATGCTCTAAATTGCATCAACATAAAGATATAGTACCCATGGAAATAATGGAGGATTTTACGAAAACAGATTTTTTTCTCGAAAACAGATAACTTTTTTTCTCGAAAACATCCATTATTTTCACGTTATTTTATGTGGTTAAGTTGTGGCACAAATATGCTTCCATAATTTTTAGATAACTTCTTTCGTGGAATTGTTACGCTTTCATGAAAAGTTATCTGTTTTTCGTTTCACGAAATCTGATTTCGTGAAATCTTCCATTATTTTCATGCAAAAATATCTTTCGTGAAACTTTTAAGGTTTCGTGAAAAGTTATGTGTTTTCGTGAAATCCTCCATTATTTACATGAAAACTGTATCTTTGAGTTGTGGCAGTTTAGAGAACTAACAGAAATAAATTCGTGTTAACATATTTTTTTGTCGTGAAAATATGGATGTTTTTGCGAAAAAAAACCCTTTTTTGCGAAATCCTCCATTATTTTCACGTTATTTTATGTGGTTAAGTTGTGGCACAAATATGCTTCCATAGCATAAAAATAACGGAAGATTTCACGAAATCAGATTTCGTGAAACGAAAAACAGATAACTTTTCATGAAAGCGTAACAATTTCACGAAAAATGCCAGTTATCTAAAAATTATGGAATCATATTTGTGCCACAACTTAACCACATAAAATAACGTGAAAATAATAGATGTTTTCGCGAAAAACAAAGTTGTCTGTTTTCGAGAAAAAAATTCTGTTTTCGTGAAATCCTCCATTATTTACATGGATACTATATCTTTATGTTGAGACAATTTGGAGCATTATCAGGAATGCATTCGTGTTAATTTCTTTCGTGTGTAATTTAACTGTTTTCGCGAAAAAAAATTTTTTTTTTGCGAAATCCTCCATTTTTTCACGTTATTTTATATGGTTACGTTGTGGCACAAATATGCTTCCATACTTTATCACTATGCGATACATTATATCGAGTTTTGCATTTGTTGTAATGATTCCCAAGATCGAAAGCTGTTTAACTTACGAATGAAACTGTTGGTAAGCTGGTTAATTGAGTATACATGTAGATGTTCATTCAGGTGAAAACACACATAGGCAGGCAATCACACAAGAACATGCTTACACACACATCACGCACTTACACATCTGTAAGTTACAAATAATAGCTTTATAGTTAAATACATGACTTAAAGGAGAACTGCAACCTTTAGGCATATTTTATCAGACCCAGCTTATACATACTACAATAAGGTTACAATAAAAATAAAGGAAATTATGTCAGCAAGTGCACTCTATTTTCCTTCATCTATGCCTACTTAATTGTGTCGACTACTTTTTAAATTTGCTGAATTGATTTTTTTTTTCAACTTTATCAGGCAAAGAAATCCAGTTTTTAATTGCATTTGTAAAATGTTTTCTTTTCCAAAGCATTAGAGAACTTTGAAATTGCACATATTTGTTTATGTTAGGGGCGTCCGTGGCCGAGTGGTTAAGGTTTCCGACTGAGAATCAATTGCCCTTCACCGCCGTGAGTTCGAGACCTACCAGGGTCAAGATCTTTCATGTGAGGAAGCTTGCCAGCTAGCTTGCGGAACGACTGTGGTTCTACCCAGGTGCCCGCTCGGGCCTGAAAATTGTCCGGAGGGACAACTGGGGTCTTCCTCCACCATGTAAAGCTGGTATTCCAAATGGGCCTAAGAAGCAATAGCTTAGCATCTGCTGATGTTCTGGTCTCTAATAAACATGAAACATGAAACATGTGGAATAAGTATACATAACTGTATTATTAAGTTCAGTTTTTTTCTTGTAGAAGGTTAAGATATAAACAAACACAAGTTTGCCTTGGTGAATTAACTCTTACCCACACACAGCTTCTAAAATGCTTATATAAAGGTATATGTTCATTATTATTATTACTATTATTATTATTATTATTATTATTATTATTATTATTATTATTTCTTCTTCTTCTTTCTTCTTCTTCTTCTTCTTATTATTATTTATTCTTGTTCTTCTTCTTCTTCTTATTTATTATTATTATTATTTTTATTATTATTATTACTATTATTATTATTGATTTTTTACTGTACCGCAACTCAATTGGTTGTAGGGCTAGGCGCTGTCGCCGTGGTTGTGCGGGTTCGCCCACAGGTAGAGGCAATATCATTTAGGAAGGGAGGCATATAAATTGCAACTGGTTGCAGTATGTCTGTCCTTATGTATGTACGTGTATCCACTTCTTGTCTGCACAATCACTGAATAATGATTTAAGTTAAACTTGGTATTTTGATAGAAATTGTTAAGACCTTGCTTTGGATTGTATATGGTTTCAGTGGGATTAAGGACAAGGCCACAGCTACTAAAAAGGAAATTCTTCGTTTGCATGATAAGTTGACGTTGTTTATCTTCATAAAATTTACTAAAATGTAGCGTGTCTTGAGCTCTTGATTGTGTAAGGATTTTGATTCAAAGGTGAAGATCACTGTTAATAAAATATGAAATTCCTTGTCTGCACAATAACTTCAGACTCATAAATGCAGACTCATTGGGCCTATCATGATGACATTTCCTTGGACTGATTTGGGGATTAAAATCATGGTCACTGCAATTCAAAATAAACATTCTTTTTTTCCGGACAATATGTTGATATTAGTCTGAGCTATCATCACCACACTTTGTATGTAGGTAGCATGTGTGAGAACCATGCATTATATTGTATTTCGAATGAAAATCAAAGTCAACGTTAATAAATATGAAACTTCTTTTTCTTTAAACAATATGTTGACATTAATTTGAACTAGTGTTGCAGAATCGGACAAATATCATAATCGATTATGAAATCAAAATTCCAAGAAGTAATCAATTAAAATCGGAAAATAATCGGAAACATTGACACAGGCTTTGAGGGTTTAACAATGCGTGTGTTTTATTGTGTACCTTTAATGTTTACTTATCTTATGTACTACATGTATAAACTAGCTACTTTAAATATAAATAAAGCAATTCAGAGAATCAATTTAATTTAGCACTATACAGTAATTATGTAAACAACAGAACTTCCATTCTTGCACAACCATAATGTTCACTTAAAAACTACAGAAGGTTAGTCTGGGTGCTATGTTGTATGACATGAGTGATTTACCCTAATTTTTTAACAGTTTTCTCAAAACTAATTATGTAAAAGACCACTTATACACTCTGACCTTAAGCTGCAAGCTGCAACTACAAAAAAGTGAAATATGCAGGGATGGCCACATCCAGCAGACACAGCCTTCCCACACAGCCAAACAGTAGAGAGGAAAAGAGAGCATGGTATTACACTAATCAGTTGACATTGAAGAGTCTGAGCAACATAATGCATTGCTTTTTCTGCAAGACAGCAAGAACAACAATACAACAACAACAACATTTATTCAGTATTAAGCAAAATACATTGCTTCTAGCCTACAAAAATACTGGTGAAGGAACGGAATGACATACTTTAAAAAACGAGAAGCGTATTCAAAAAGGCATTAATTGTTTTTCTTTATCAAAGGACAAGGTGTTATAAAGGTTTAAAATACAGACACAATAAATATATCACTTTTAAATAAAATAATGTTTTATGTTCCACAGATTTTTCAGTCAGTTTCAAGATCTTGTCGTAAGCGACTAGCAATATATATATATACAACCATTACATAAACTAAGTACTTTAAATTTTGCTGGCAATATTTCCATGCTAGTTTTGTTTGAAATTTTAAACTGAATTCTAATAGAACATGATACTGGATTGATGACTGAACATTTTTAATTGTTAACGCACTTGTAAATTATGACATCATCACATACAGATCCCATTTGGTAGTAAAGAATTTTAAATAATCACTATTCAAGAGAAAACTACATCCTTTAACTTGAACCTTTATTTGCTTACGATATCAGACATAATTTTTGTACTTGGATATTAGTTTCAGAACAATCATTCGTTGGAGTCATTTGCCACTTCCAATGCTATTTCACTGATAAGAATCATTTTATTGTTACATTCACAAAATGGTTTCTCAGTGGTAGCTTACAAAATTACTCCTTACTACTGTGTGCTTGCTGCCACTTTTAACATGAAGTTTGGTGTTTCAAAGACAAAAGATAACCCTTTTATCACTTATTTTGTTAATGCACTAAACATTGAATGAAAAAATGATGAAAGACAATGCTTTGTGAATAATACAATCAATCAAAAGTGGAAAGAAAAAAAATTTGCTTGCATCAAAATGCAAGAATCTGCATCTATTGAAATCCCTTAGTATGTATTCAGTCATTAAACTTAGTATGTATTCAGTCTGTGTTAGACCTTGCTTGTATTTGCAGTTCTTGAAATCAAGGTCAAGAACACTGACTAGAAATTCAATTTCCGACTCATGTTAGATTTGGTACCTCTATTTATACAAAGAAATTCCTTTGTCATCTACTTGTGAACCCCTTGATCTGTTTTATAATGCTATGAAAAAGTGAAATATGTACTATAAGGAATAGCCACACTAAGAGCACACAGCCTTCACACAGCCAAAATGTATATAAGAAAAAAGAGCAAAGATTTATAAAATGGTCAATTTTAAATAAGACACCATAGATACTTTACAAAGAGAACCCGCTTTGAAAAATACGTAATATTATCTCTTTTTATAAAACAAAAAGACGAAATGAATGCATCTTTCACAACATCTCGATGTATCTTGACGATTTGTTGATTAAAGTTATAAGCATGTTCCATCATGGGATAACACACGGTATGTTAAAAAATGGATTCAAACTCAATAATGAAAAAGTGAAATCGCATATCAGGAACTTCCGCATCAAGGAAACACAACCTCCGCAATCAAAAAGTAGAGGAAAAGAGAGCATGTGTTAATCAAATGATCAATTAAATGGGACACCACAAAAGAGATTCCGGGGTTACTGCCTTGGAACAGTCAGTAGCAAACCATTTTTTGCCACTGAGGGTTTTAACCAGGTTTTAGGGTGCACCAACCTCAAACACATATTTCACAGCTTGCTCGCTTTTCTAGAGCTTGTAACAATTATAAAGTGCTCAATGGACACAATCTTTGCATAACAGTAAAACCTTCTAAACATGTGTATCGCTACTACAAATTAGTAAGGTTTTGCAAGTTTTATAACTGAAACCTATATGTAATTAAAAAATACAATTGCAATTTAAATTCACTGATGCAACAAGGTATTTCTCAACCAGCCTTTTATGAAGATTGAATTTTAAGTTCTATAAAATAAATGGCAATATTATCCGCATGATATTCTACAATGCTCTGCCTGGTAAGTTACCCATCTACAGTTGATGACTTTGTTTACCCCCTTCTTTGCAGAGGTTTAGGCGTTGTTTTTTTAAGTTTCTAGGCAAATTTTGTAAAAGAACAAAGAAACTCTATCTGATTCTTTTTATTACTGCGAGCTTTTTCATAATGTTTTTACTTCATTTGCATGATATTTGCCTATGCATATCACATGTCAAGCGGATGTGTAGGTTGAACCTTATTCGTCGAGACAACCTTTATCTGGCTGTTTATATGAAAACCTAACTATCACCGATAAGCTTGAGTTGGTTAAATAATGGAACATCTCTGATTGCTCAAATAAATATAAATTCTTGCACTTCAAAGACAATGCTACCGGTATTAATTAATAGAAATATATGAAAGGGAACTTTCACCGAACACGACAAAAATGAAAATATTGCAGGCTTAATTCTTATTTGAGTCTGTTCATGGGCAGTAATGGAAATGCATATTACTGCCCACGCCTCCTAGCCCCTTGAGCGCAACTGAATATTTAAGCCAGTAAACAGTACAATTTTGATTCATGTCAAACGATGGTGTGTATATGGCGGTGAACATGTAACCTTTAATACGGTATTTTAAGATAAACACATATCCATGATCAGAGGCGTATGGTCCCATGCTAGACGTAAAAGAAACAACGAGGCTTTAAAATAACTGTATCTCAGTACTGTAGTCCAACTGTACATACAATTTGTCAAGGTGTTCTCTCTGCTGTTTAACTATCATCTGGTTTTATTGTTCCACGTACATTCCTTTTTGCTGCTCGATTTCTTCACGACAGTCTTAAACCGTTTCTCAATTTCTCCCTGATTTTCTAACTGAAGATTTTCAAGCTGTTTATTAACATTAAAAAGATCGGACTGTTCATTCTGCTGTTTAATTGTCTTTTGAATTTCTTCTACTTGTTCATTCTGATCTTTTATTGTGTTCTTACTTTCTACCAACTATTCTTTCTATGTTTTATTGTTTTCTTACTTTGTTCCAACTGTTCTTTCTGCAGTTTTATTTTTGTGTTCTTTCTTTTTTCCAACTGTTCTTTCTGCTGTTGTATTTTGTTCTCACTCTCTTCCAACTGTTTAATCTTCTGTTCTAGTATGTTCTTACTCTCTTCCAACTGTTCATTCTTTTGTTTTATTGTGTTCTCACTTTCTTCTAAATGTTCTTTCTGCTGTTTTATTGTGTTCTCACTTTCTTCCAACTGTTCATTCTTCTGTTTTATTGTATTCTCGCTTTCTTCCAACTGTTCGTTCTGCTGTTTTATTGTGTTCTCACTCTCTTCCAATTGTTCATTCTTCTGTTTTATTGTGTCCTCACTTTCTTCCAACTGTTCTTTCTGATGTTTTATTGTGTTCTCACTTTCTTCCAACTGTTCTTTCTGCTGTTTTATTGTGTTCTCACTTTCTTCCAACTGTTCATTCTGCTGTTTTATTGTGTTCTCACTTTCTTCCAACTGTTCATTCTTCTGTTTTATCGTGTTCTCACTTTCTTCCAACTGTTCTATCTGCTGTTTTATTGTGCTATCACTCTCTTCCAACAGTTCATTCTTCTGTTTTTTCGTGTTCTCACTTTCTTCCAACTGTTCTTTCTGCTGTTGTATTGTGTTCTCACTTTCTTCCAACTGTTCTTTCTGCTGTTTTATTGTGTTCTCACTCTCTTCCAACTGTTCATACTTCTGTTTTATCGTGTTCTCACTCTCTTCCAACTGTTCTTTCTGCTGTTTTATTGTGCTCTCACTCTCTTCCAACTGTTCATTCTTCTGTTTTATCGTGTTCTCACTTTCTTCCAACTGTTCTTTCAGCTGTTGTATTGTGTTCTCACTTTCCTCCAACTGTTCTTTCTTCTGTTTTATTGTGTTCTCACTCTCTTCCAACTGTTCATTCTTCTGTTTTATCGTGTTCTCACTCTCTTCCAACTGTTCTTTCTGCTGTTTTATTGTGTTCTCACCTTCTTCCAACTGTTCATTCTTTTGTTTTATCGTGTTCTCACTTTTTCCCAACTGTTCCTTCTGCTGTTTTATCGTGTTCTCACTCTCTTCCAACTGTTCTTTCTGCTGTTTTATTGTGTTTTCACTTTTTTCCAACTGTTCATTCTTCTGTTTTATTGTGTTCTGATTTTCTTCTAATTGTTTCTCGAACCCGTCTAACTTAATTTGAGAGTTTTTCAGATGTAGTTTTACTTTTTCGCACTCAGCCTTTGATTCGTCTAGGTTGCTATTTGTTTCATGAAATTTATTACACATTAAATCTAAAGAATATTTGTCGAGCTTTTTTTGCTCGTTCAACTCATCAATTCGATTTTTGTACAATGCATTCAATTGTATATCCTGTAAATGGGAATTTATTTCTTGAATTTCTGCCGTGGTTTTTTCTGCAAGTGTTAGTAGAAGTTCCAACTGTTTAGTGTCATTATCATATAAATACTTTTGGAAGTCGTCGTGAATTGCTTTTCTTTTAGCTTTAAGAGCATCGTCATACATGGAGATTGTCATTTCACTCGTTTTTAACTGAAGAAAAATGTTGTTATTTCATTGAATAAGAAACTTAGCATCATTTATTGTGGTAAAACACTGTAGTGTAATATTAAACAACCTATATCCCAAATATTTTGCAGAATACATTAGTTGTTTTTTATACATACAGATCGAATAGTGTATCCTGATAGCGGTTTAAATCATCAGTACATACAAATGGTTAACGAATCATGAAAATTGCTAATGCAACATTCTTTACACACCTTAAATGATAGTGCCTCTAGCTGGGAGCGAACCTGCACCGCCACGGCGACAGCGCCTAGCCCTGCAATTCCTGCGACACAACCGATTGAGCTAACCGGGACAACCCCCCAAAATGTTGATCGGATAGCCCTGATATACGTAACAATCACTGCATGACATCGGTAACGAGTTAATTTACTGATAACAGTACTGACTATATGTAAAACACAAACACCTATTGTAGACAGCCAAGCATATTCTGAAGCACTTTAATAGTAATTCACACTGTAATGATGAAAATGATCTCATTGAAATAGTGTAAATGAAATGAAAATCGGGTTTACCTTGTCTAACCGTTCAATGTGTGCGTTTATCGTTTGACGAATCTCTTGCCGTATCTCTGGATCATGAAATGCTTCACTAAGAAGAATTTTCATGCTTTCAAAGTATTTTTCTGTTTCGGTCTCACCGACAAAATTATTCGTTGAATGAGATAGTTCATTCCGAACCTTTATCAGCTGCAAGTAAAATATGAAATTAAAAGTTCATTAAAGCATTAATATGGCATTCTGAAACGAAAGATTGTTACCTGATGTTGCTATGACGAATTTTTTCCCTTCATTTAAGTCTTATTTGTCTTGGGTAATTATAGCACAAAACAACGAAATGTGTTGCAGAAAATCGTTTTAAGTGCTATAACAGGTATAATTATTCTATAATAAGATTGTTTATTGTATATATTAATATATAGTACTTTTCTATAATTTATAAAATAAAATAATCGCCAGAACGTGATTAGCTTAAATATTTTTCTACATAATATGATTTTTTTGCATATTTCTTATTTGTGTCGTGAATATTAAATGGGTAAGAAGATTGTATTGTTTTTATTTTAATTTAAAGCTACTTTTACGTCTTTAGAGAGGAAAGATTAAGAAAAAAAAAGCTTCACAATTGACTACAATTTACATACCGCCAAGTCCAGAAACCCAGTGAACCTTACATAAGTTTCGTTATTCTTACCGCTTTCACGTTGTTCATTCGAACTGGATTTGTGAATAAGTCACACACTTCCATGATATGAAGAATGGCTGCCGGGTCGGTATCCTCTGGTCCCTTGTTTGTTTGGTTGCCATGAGGCATAAACATCTTGGCTATTGACCATTGTAGAGATAAATGGTCGCTTTTATCTGCGTTCTCCCAAAACATCTGAGCTGACAGTCCTTCAATTGGCTTTATTTGATATTCTTTGTGAAGAGCCAGTATTTTATTAAATGAGGTTTGGCATAAAAATTTTCCATTACAGGTTTCTTTATTTTTCCACTTCCATTTTCCATATTTACTTTTTTCAACATTCTTTGATATTTCTAAACGGAGATGCCCCCCGTTTCTAATGTGTGTAAGTTCATCTTGATTGAAGAATTGCTGAACAGGAGAATTTAGTTTGGATTTGCATTTAACGAATAAGAGAAACTTCTCGTTTACATATTCATGTAGTCCTCTTTTTGTGTGTACCAACCCTAATGTACATTTTATCCAATTTCTATACTTATGGTGTTTTGTTTTCTCTTTTAAGTCTTCCATCTTTTAGATTTCCTGCAACCAAAGTACGTTTATTGGGATTGGTTCTTAACAGCACATTTAACTTATACAAAAAGAGTAATAAATTGTGCGTTCCAAGTAAGTTTTTGTTATTTAGGCCAAGTATTTAATTTCGTTTATAGTTTACCTGAGCCTGAGGTTCATGCTGAAAAAAAATGAAATATGCATATCAGGAATGGCCACATCCATCATACACAGCCTCCCCACACAGCCAAAAAGTAGAGAAGAAAAGAGAGCATGGTATTACAAAAATCGGTTTCAAACTGGACGCCACAAAGAAATAACGAAAGTGAGAACCGGAGGGGTTACCGCCTTGGAACGGTCAGTGGCAAAACAAATTGCCACTGGGGGTTTAAACCAGGTTCTAGGGTGCACCAACCTCACACTTGCCCCAACAGGTTCTCGTATCACAAAACAAGTACAAATTGTCTTGGTGAAATAACTCCAACCCACCCATCAGCTCAACAATGTTGCATGCAAAAGCATACAAACATATAAACATAAGAATTTAATAGCATTGCAAAGCCAAAGGGCGGGTACTCAATGATCTTACAGAGACCAGAGCACCTGGAGTAAAATCAGCAAGAACACGATGACAGGGATAAAAGAAACAAATCGAGCTTCTAGGTTCTTTTTAGAAAAGATTTCCCCATAAACTTTCATAAACTCTAAAACCCCTGCCACCGTCGTGCAACCAAAGAGGTAAGCATAATGATCAACTGTAGACGGGTTAATCACCAGGCCTGCAGAGCGCTGTAAAATATCATGTTGGTAACCTTTCTTTTTAAATTTACAGATGGTTTTTACGAATAACCGGGAGAAATTAACATCGCCTTTTATCTTCTTAAGTTTATAAATTAAATTGAGCTATTGTGACCGTTGTAACGTTATAAACTGACCCACATAGAAAAATGACCCCCGGTCATTATTGTATAGTATCAAGAAATAGTAAAAGAGACAAAAATATTAGAATAATGACACCTTTCTAAAATAATGATATCCATTATAAAATAATAACCCAGTTATTTTATCTATAATATTATATTGTTACGGTTTTGATATTTACTAAATAACTGAATGACTGTTTTAAGCTATGATTACCGAGATAATTCTTTGCGTTTCATCACTTCAGTTAAGACTGTAACAAAATTATCTCCCCTTATTTGTATATGGCCATTTAATGGTAACACAAGCTTATGGCATCACCATAACTGTAGAGTCAAGCAGCAAAAATATGTAATTTTTCAGCCAATTAAGACGTGTACCAATGTTTAGGTAGAGGTGAGTTGGCAGTGTTATTATCCCGTATTCTTTGCCAGGGACTCCTTGACATCACTGCGTTTCAGCTTGCTGATGTTGAGGCGTTTGAGAGGTTTCATGCCTTGTGGACGTCTCTTTGGCTGTATGCGGATGTTGAGTTTGGAGACGATGAGGCGATGGTCCGTCCAACAGTCTGCGCCACACATGGATTTGGTTACCCGTACATCCTGCCTGTCCCTTCTCCTGGTGATGACATAGTCAATCAGATGCCAGTGCTTAGAGCGAGGGTGCATCCACGATGTCCTATTACGGGTTGGGAGGCGGAATACTGTGTTGGTGATGAGAAGTTCATACTGTGCACAGGTCTGTAGAAGGAGGAGACCATTGCTGTTGCAGTTACCGACACCATGCTTGCCGATGACACCTTTGTAACGTAGTGGTTAATTCTTACAAAGGTCTTAGGGTGTAATAAGACGAACACTTGGTCACGTTCCAAAATTACTTTATATGTAGATCAGCTTTTAACAATTTATCTATAACTTCTAAGACATAAACAGTCCTTTCTCATAAGTATAAATTTCCTAATACCTTTCTTAGTGTTATAAATTTCTCTTATTTAAAGTTTAGCAATTTAGCCACGAGACTAACATAAAAGGCATTATGTGGCTCATTCCGGCCATACGGCCGTTCTCTCTCCCAAATATCCAGAACAATATCTCTGGCTTTTATGCAATACACTAGACTCTTCATGCAGACTGATCACTGTTTCGAGATGACAATTTGACATGAAGAATATATAAAATACAGTAACAGTTATATAACGTCTTGCTTAATCATAGCAAGACCGAGTCCAATGTAATTAAAAGATACAGGTGAAGACATGAAATGACCTGTGGCTAAAATACCTACAAGATTTTTGATGTTATCCAGAAAAGGATATTTGTCTGAAAATGACACTAAATAAATATTTTGAAATGTAATTGTTTAACACCTAAAATGTTTGTAAATTATTATCATAATTTTCCTATTACATTACAAATCCCTTCCTTTCTTTACAAAAACCAAAAAAAAAGATATAGAGTTGTATTAGATAACAGATTACAGCCAGCAGTATCAGTGTTGAATAAGAATTCACCAGTCAGAAGAAAATATTAATTTTCAAATAACATTTTTGAGTTATTATTTTTAGACCGAAATAATGTATTTCCGTTTCAGTGTAATATAAATTTGTCGTTACGATAAAGATACTACTGCCTGCAAGAAGCTTTCACATATTATTAGTATAAATTGTTATTATTGTGCGTGTACAGGAAACCCTAATATTAAATACTAGTACATATGTATGCTTTAACTGATGTTCGGTTTCAAAGACATACAAGAATAAGAACATTTTCATAAAAGTTAAAACACGGAAAGTCACTAATATCACGGTTGAATAATAAAAATCACATTTTTCATATAGTCACAACACTTTTACAAACATTTGTACTGCATGTTGATTTCTTTTCCGTGATCTCATCCGTGCGTCATTTGGGTTTCCTTTTCTTGCATGAGTAACATTCAATAAACACATTTCTGTAAATAGAAAGAAAATGTAGAGCATCTGAATATAAAAAAATATTGTTATCATACATTTACAATTTAGCAAATCTGTAATTGAAGTTGAACATATTGTTAGGAAAAAATCATTTTTTCCGATTTCCTTCATGTTTTTCTGAAAGCAAACTGATTCGAGTCGTTAGCATGTTCAAAACATTGTTAATGTCTGCACAATTAATCATAGAAACATTCTGTGTGTTTAAAAGATTAAATACTCAAGGCATTTGACTTATGGAGTTTGCCTTTAAAAGTTATTGTTAGTTGTTCGAGCATTCTGTGCACAATTTAAACAATAATAAACGGTGTTGAAATCATAATTACTACGTATGATAGTATTAATAATTATGGAACGATACGAATTACGATAGTACGGCTTCCTTATCGCCCTGCATGCCAAGTTCATATCAGGATTCTTCCGCACAATCGTTTCGCCATGCCAATCATAGGAAGCGTCACAGAATCGACGTCGTTGCTCATTCCATCAGCGTCTCACCAGGGACAGGTCGTCAATCCTTGCTTGAGTGAAAACATCTCTTTTCGTCGCCTGTCCGTTGTGAAAAGTTGTTAAGATGAATTTCTGATCACTTGTATTGTTACACTTCTTGAGATGTTGGCGAATAACCTCAAGATAATGTCAGTTGGAAATATCCACACTATAAAGAAAAAGCTGGAAAATCCGATATGAAATGTCCAATATATGTTAATTGTCCAGAAGGTAATTCCATTCTCTGATTGCCGGAACGGATAGACTCGTTTACTGGAGCATACTAACGGGAGAGCAATATGACCCAGCTGTAACATCATGCTCTGCGATTTGTTCCTAGCCAATTAAACCCGCTTCCGCACAATGACACATTTCACTGGCATTAATAATCCCATTTAATAAATCCCCATTGATAATTAAATTTTAAATAATCCTAATTAATGTTATGTATGCATTAAATCTGCCCAATGAACTTGTGCCGTAAAAAGAAAATATGTTACAATGTAAACAATTTATGCGTAATGAAAACAAAAATCTTAGAAAAAGCCAAAACCATACACTCCGTATTCATGGTACATGAAATAATGAAAAATCATTTTAAAAGAAAGAGTACATACTTATATTGACAAGCATACTTCATCAGACATATCGCTCAAACAGAAAAAAAAATACCTTAAATGACACGTGCGTATGGACGCACAACTTTAACATAAACAACATCGATTAATCGCATTTCCATTAAATTATTTAAAAAATATGTGCATACAAGCACACAATGATTTAAATCGATGACAGTGATATATGATCGCGAAACTTGCTGAGACCGCACAACTTAATTACAAGTCACGTGACAATTATTCTCAAAAATTGTCGACATCGTTAGCGCACTCGCATCCAATGCTTAAAAGTAACGTACACATTAATGTGTAAGCCCGAAATGTAGGAAGACATACCCGTACATTTTCAAAAAAAAAGGCTTACCGCTGATCGATTCAGCAACAAAGCTGCATACGTTAAACTCAAGTCAATTAATGCTATCGCGCATTTTCACGGTTTACATCAGTATACTACATTACTGAAACGCGAACATAAAAATAGACATAGCCAAGGCATGATCACAGCCATTGGCATAAACATAGTCATAAACATAGACTTCCGGTATCCTCGGATACAACTAAAATTCATCGCGTCAAAATCGCGGTTAACAACAGCGTTTTACTGTTTTCTTCTCAAATATATACATATATACATATCCGATACGCTCGGAACAAAACTTATACACAAAGATTGAACGGTCTCAACAATTGCAACGCGACAATTACATCACATAATCTAGTAATAACACCTTGTACCAGAGGAAAAACCTATCATTCATGTACAACACTCATACCAAAATATGTTTAATACTTCTCTTTTTTTTTTAGCTGGTAGTTTATACCAAAAATAGTCTTTTTAATTTCTTTTTTCTAGTACATTTTTCTTTTTTTTTTTAAATATTTTGTTTTGCATTTTTTCTATTTTTTTAAGCTGGTAGTTAAACTATACAACCAGTGTTTCTGAATATTTATATTACTTATTGACATGAAAAAGTTGTCTTCTTATCTCCTTTAAAACACAACTAAGCAGTCAATGCCAAAATTAGACCTACAACCGTTGCTGTTAAAAATATTTTCCTAAATTTTTTTAGAAATAGTGTGCAAAATTTTAAGATTGTTAAATTTCACTTGAACTAATGTAGCACGTAAACTTGTCGTTTTTATTGCTGTTTTAAGTAAAGTTTTCACTTTAATTTTTGAAAATCTTTTACTAAGAAAAGAACAATTAGAGCCTAAATTAATTACTGATCTAACAGTTAAATTTTCAAAAATTACTAAAAAAAAAGAATTCGGCACCTTGACTAACATTTTCGATCTCCAAAAATAAAAATCTACAATAAAAAAATAACCCCCTTCCCCAGTAATTTCTTTAAAAGAAAAGCCTACATTTTTTAATTTTAATACCAGTTCCGTGTATCATGATTGGATTAAGATTTTATTAGCAAATGGAACTAACCTGTAAGCCTCCATCGTGACTTCTACGCATTCTGTGTCATTCTGGTTTTCTGGCGTGACGTAAGGTAGCTTCTTCTGTGCTGTGTCGTATAGTAGTTTTCCTCCTCGTTATGCCGCGACGACCACTAGAAGTAAGATCCTTGGCACTTGGCACCACAAAAAGTCCTTGTAACGTAGTGGTTAATTCTTACAAAGGTCTTAGGGTGTAATAAGACGAACACTTGGTCACGTTCCAAAATTACTTTATATGTAGATCAGCTTTTAACAATTTATCTATAACTTCTAAGACATAAACAGTCCTTTCTCATAAGTATAAATTTCCTAATACCTTTCTTAGTGTTATAAATTTCTCTTATTTAAAGTTTAGCAATTTAGCCACGAGACTAACATAAAAGGCATTATGTGGCTCATTCCGGCCATACGGCCGTTCTCTCTCCCAAATATCCAGAACAATATCTCTGGCTTTTATGCAATACACTAGACTCTTCATGCAGACTGATCACTGTTTCGAGATGACAATTTGACATGAAGAATATATAAAATACAGTAACAGTTATATAACGTCTTGCTTAATCATAGCAAGACCGAGTCCAATGTAATTAAAAGATACAGGTGAAGACATGAAATGACCTGTGGCTAAAATACCTACAAGATTTTTGATGTTATCCAGAAAAGGATATTTGTCTGAAAATGACACTAAATAAATATTTTGAAATGTAATTGTTTAACACCTAAAATGTTTGTAAATTATTATCATAATTTTCCTATTACATTACACCTTCCCACGTAGTGCTGTCAGTGCCCACTCTGGCGTTGAAGTCACCAAGAATGATGAGCTTGTCAGCCTTTGGAACAGTGGCAATGATATTGTTCAGTTCTTCGTAGAACTTGTTTTTCACCTCATCTGGGTTGGTCATGGTGGGTGCATAGGCACTGATGATGGTAATGTCCTTCTTACCTTGACACAGGGGGAGCTTCATGGTCATGAGCCTGTCATTGATTCCTTTTGGGAGCCCTGACAGTTTCTTCACGAGTATGGACTTGATGGCAAATCCGACCCCAGCTTCTCGTCTTTCGTCGCTGCTACGACCACTCCAGAAGAAGGTGTAGCCAGATCCTGTATCGCTCAGTTCGCCTTGATCTGCCAGTCGAGTCTCGCTTAGAGCTGCAATGTCGATGTTGTATCTTGCAAGCTCTTTTCCAATGAGGGCGGTTCTCCTGTGGGGCCTGTTGTTGTCTTCTCTGTCCAGGAGTGTACGCACATTCCATGCGCCGAACGTGAGGGGGTGATCCTCGTCTTGGTTTTCTTGTGTGTTCGACCGCTAGAAGGGGTACCTGCCAGCCGCGGTATGCTGGCCAGGGTAATGTGAAGCAGACAATGTTTGGGGCACCTTTTCTAGCCCGTTCCTCATGCTAAGGAGGTGAGCAGTGTTGTCCTAAAAAGGGCTGCTCTGTCACTCAGGGGGCTGCCGAACTTCGCTGCTGCTTCATCACAGCGCCGAACGACCCTATGACCTGAGCCGCCTGCGTGCAGGGTCACGACTACGGCTGCCAGTGTACCCACACCTGCCGCTTTGCCGCTCGCCCATCGCCGCAGGGCATGGGATTTAGGAATGGAATGGGGGTGATGATCAGATGACGTGCGCGGTGACTTTGTTTAAAGTGAAGAAGAGTTGTGCGTCGTCAACCTCACTCTCTCGTCCGCAACCACCTAATCCATTGGCAAGACATGGTCAAGACGGCTGGAGATGGAGACGGATGCAGTGGATGGCCACGATGTCCTTCTGTGCCTCATTCGTGCCTCATTCGTGCCCTCAGTGCTCCACAACACCTGCTGGAGCTGCCTTCCTGCCCTTTGTACCCGTTGATTCCGTAAAGAACGTGGAACAATCGACATTGTGTTTGCAGCAAGGCAGCTCCAAGAAAAATGCCAAGAACAGCATACTGACCTGTTCTCCACCTACGTGGACCTCACCAAAGCGTTCGATACTGTCAGCAGAGACGCTTAACGGAAAATCATGGCAAAGTTTGGATGCCCCAGGAAATTCACTTCCATTGTGCGGCAACTCCATGAGGGCATGCAAGCCAGAGTTCAGGACAACGGCGAGTCATCCCAGCCCTTACCAATCACCAATGGAGTTAAACAAGGATGTGTCCTTGCTTCCACCCTATTCAGTCTAATGTTTTCGGCCATGCTGACCGATGCATTCAGCGACGGCGACTCGGGAATTAGTGTCAGATACCGAACTGATGGGAAGCTGTTCAACCTCAGAAGGTTTCAAGCAAAAACCAAGGTTCACACATGTACCATCAGTGACCTCCTGTTCGCCGACGACTGTGCCCTCAATGCCATCTCAGAGGTTAACATGCAACACTCAGTTAACATGTTTGCAGAAGCATGTTCAAGTTTTGGCCTCACCATCAGCACGAAGAAGACAGAAGTAATGCATCAGCCAGCCCCAGGGAAAACGTACGTGGAACCAAACATCTATGTTAATGGCCATCATTTGAACGTTGTGGACAAGTTCACCTACCTGGGCAGCACACTGTCCCGCAGTGTTATGATAGACGATGAAGTCAATGCAAGGATTGCAAAAGCCAGTGTAGCTTTCGGCAGACTTCACTCCAATGTCTGGAGTAGAAGGGGCATCAGCCTATTCACCAAGCTAAAAGTCTACAGAGCCATCGTCCTGCCTACGCTGTTGTATGCCTGTGAGACGTGGACAGTCTACCAACGACACGCCAGGTAGCTGAACCACTTCCACACCACCTGTCTAAGACGTCTCTTGGCTCTCAAATTGCAAGACAAGGTTCCAGACACAGAGGTTCTCGCACGAGCTGAGCTGCCAAGCATCCACACCATTCTTATGCAGCATCAACTCCGCTGGGCAGGCCACCTCGCACGGATGCCAGACC
Organism: Corbicula japonica; assembly: GCA_038501625.1. Lineage (NCBI taxonomy): Eukaryota > Metazoa > Mollusca > Bivalvia > Venerida > Cyrenidae > Corbicula > Corbicula japonica. The sequence goes on from JAZAYU010001036.1 coordinate 34,564, forward strand.
ACCGCATCCCCAAAAGACTTCTGTACGGCGAGCTGAAGCAGGGAAAACGCTCTCATGGAGGTCAGAGAAAACGTTTCAAGGACACTCTGAAAGTGTCTTTGAAATCCTTCAGCATTGATCCAGACCACTGGGAAGAGGCTGCACAAGATAGGACCCACTTGCGCTATTCCATCCACAAAGGAGCCCAACAGTGCGAAGCAAACAGGACAGCTGCTGCGGAGCAGCGTCGCCAGAACAGGAAGGCCCGTGCTGCTGACCCACAGACTGTGCCCACCATCTCTTGCCCTCACTGCCAGAGGATGTTCCGTGCCCGAATTGGCTTGACCAGCCATCTTCGTACCCACAACAGACTAACTCACCCCCACCTCAGTGATGATCAAGATGGACGAACAACATATCCAGTATTTTTTTGGATTTTACTCAAGGCAGATCTGAGAAAGCGTAAGCTATCTTTATCCGTGAGAAACATACTTATTGACACTAAAACATATTTAGGTAAAAACTGTTAAATATTGTGTTTTTTTTAAAATGGTGTCGTATCAGAAGAATGAATTATTGGGGTCTTAAATCCAATATAAAAAATAAAGGCGATATTACAAAACCTAAAAATTATGCCGATAACATTGTTAAGCTGCTTTGGTAAAATGTTCACTTCAACTATAAACAAACGCTTAAATTTGTAGAAACAATTTTTTTCAAACAACTGTCAGGCTGGATTTAGGAAAAATCAACCTACAAGTGATCATATTATTATCGGTTTTCGTGAATGGGAGAACTTATCTACCCTTTTATTTTCTGTATTTATAATTGATCAACATACCTATTTTGCTGAAATCGACGATTTAAAAGTTGCCATTTACGAATAATGACTTACAAAAATAACCTCAAAATGTACTTTACGCGGACGTTGCTGTTATTTTATCTTAACTCAAACAAGACTTTTTCAAATTGCATTAAATGCTCATGAACACCAAATATGACGATGATCATGATGACGATAATTATGGTGATAGTTTTGGTGGTGATAATGATGATGGTAGAGATAATAATAATGATGGAAGTGGTGTTGGCTCTGACGATCGCAGTTTGGTGGCAGTTGCGACTATGATCATGATGATGATGATATTGATGGGGATGATGATCATCATCATGGTAGTGGTTGCTGGGATGAAGATAGGTTTTTAATGATGACAATAGTGGAAATTATAGTGATGATGATGATGATGATGATGATGATAATGATGATAAAATGGAGAAAATTTAAAGAGTGTGATGTTAACGGTTATCCCTACTGAAAAATCCATATTTTTTACAATGTGGTAAATTAAGAAGTGAAGGCCGCCGGGCAGGAACGTCTGTTATGGTAAAAAACACGTCACCGCAATAAATGACGTCTAAGTGAGTTTATAAGAATATTGGCGTAGTTCAGATAGATGATTCCCAAATGCTCGGAGATTTCGTGATATGTTTTAGGGGAATACATGAGTTGTATATTACCAATATAACAAAAAAATCATTATATAAATCAAATTAATTTTTATCTTACTTAACCGAACTTAGATCTGATAAAATAAACGGGTTTCTGTAAAATATATTTTAACCCGGGGTTTTACATGTTACTTTTTGCGGTATTGCCGTTTCGATTGCTTATAGTAAATACAATTTCTGAGTCATCTTAGTTAGACCCCAAACCTAAAATATGACTGTGTTGTACTGCGTTATGATAATGTGACTGTGACTTCACCGAAATAAAAGCTTCAAATGGCCAACCTACCAAAAGAATCAGTCCTTATTATGTTTTATAGTCATATCAAAGTATAGAACTGTTTACTGAATTCACTTTATATTGATATTTGAACAAATAAAGATCCCAAATACGTAATACCGACGAATTATTCTGTAGTTGTGGACTTGCTGCAAAATGACTTTCAAAAATATTGTTTTGTTATTGTTGCAATTTTTGTACTCACAAAAATATTTATGTTAAGTGTTGAAAACGCTACGTCTGTTATATATGAAATATGTGCGTGTCAAATATAAGATAAATTGTACGATATATCACCGCTAAATAATAATTGTTTCTTAATAATATTCCAGAACAAACAAAGAGTAGAAAGTGAGAGAGTGAGAGAGAGAGAGAGAGAGAGAAAGAGAGAGAGAGAGAGAGAGAGAGAGAGAGAGAGAGAGAGAGAGAGAGAGAGAGAGAGAGAGAGAGATGATAACTTACATTTTGGATTTGAAATGAACAAAGTAAATTTAAAGCACGATTTACTTTGTTTGATATTTTCCACTATGCGATCATAAGTATGTTTTATAGCCAAAGTGGCACAGTGCTCTATATATATATAGTTTTAGGCTTCACAATTATGCATGGTTAACCTTGTGTTTTGAGTGGTACATTTTTGTGACCTGGTTTCCCGTCATTTTAATGATAACATGAGCTCTGTACGTAACGATAATAACATGAATGTTAAAAATCTTTAAAAACTACAGCTTATGTACATATATTTGAAATTTTAGTATGATACTTTTAACAAAGTTAACAAAGTTTTTTTAATTACTTAAAAAGTGAAATATGCATATCATAAATAGCCACACTCACAAAACACAGCCTTCCCATGCAGCGAAAAAGAAGAGAGGAGAGCACGTTTTCAAAATTATGTCGAATTCAAATAAAACACCACAAACAATTAAACGAAAAAAATAACTCTTGGGGTTACCGCTTTTGAACGGTCAGTGACATAACAATTTTTCCACTGGCAAAAGCACACAAACATATAAAACATAAGAAGCTAACGGCATTGAAGAGTCAAACTCAATGATCTTACCGAGACCAGAGTACCTGCAATTTCGTCAACAAGTAAAAAACGCAAACAGTGTCCGAAATTACGTACTCAGGATCATACATGAAAACATTTCTTTGAATTTCGTCAACAAGTAAAAATCCGCAAAAAGTGTCAATTGATTGAAACATGCCATTTAGGATGGTATATAAACAGATATAGTTATAGAGTAATAAAATTATTTGTTATTATATTTCAGTTACAGGCCTTTTTGTGCGGACTTTTTTTAGGTGCAAAAAGTACTGAAAGTGCAGTTACATGAGTTTTTGCACCCAGTTTTTACAAAAAGTACATGAAATTTATGAAATCAAAATATTATTTTGAACTTATTATTTGATTGTTAAATAATTAAGTCAGTTACAGCATATATTTTATTATAAATCATTATAATTAGTATACAATACACTAAACTAATTTAAATCTTTTTTGTTTAATTTTGAAAATATTGTAATTAAAAATTGACGAATCTATTTATATTCAGTAAAAACACACAAACAAAATTGATACCTTTGTGATAGAAAACTAATTCCATTTTAAATCATTTTAACAAAAAAACTGCAAGTGAATTTTTATTACGGCTTTGTAACTCAAGTCATATCTCAGTATGGTACAAGTGATTCACAATTTTTATTGCATACATACAATATGTATATTACACAGACATGTACTTGTCTGTTGTGTTTGTGTCTTTTTTTTGCCGAACCATTTTTTCAAATTACAGGATGTATTGTTAATGCATATAATTATAAGTGAATTTAAAACAAACTCAATCTGTAAGAGATGGGTTCAATAAAACGGTGTTTAAATGTACTAACATTTTGATTAGTAATGTCGGGGCATATTATACAGAATTGACTTTAGACAGAATTCTTTGCTAACATTTGTCCAAGAATCTTCATATGAGCAATAGGGGTAATGAGGCTCTCTATATCGCCCCATATATCCTGTGGTCTAGCAGTTTCTGAATTTGCACTGCTCTGTGATACATGTGTAATATTGTTTCCAGAATAAATTTAGTCATTTCCATAAAACAGACCAGTAATTTTGGTAAGCAGTTTAATAGTTTGACCCCAAATTGTCAATACCAGAGTTTGATGTCAAGTCATTTTGATGAGTTTTTCTTGCAGATCATTAATCATTATAATCAAAGGACATTATTCCAAGAATAATATTATTTAGCATTTCCTTTTTAATTTTTTTCCCATGTAAAACAAACATGTATGAAAGCAACATAGTCAAATTAGAAAAGAAAACACTATATTAGTTTGTCTTATTTATATAAAAAGAAACATACAGAAATGCAGGACTTCTTTTGCATTTGCTGTAACACAAGTCATACATTCAATTGAAATAAACACACATCTGGTATAGTTAGGATTATTATTTATGTGCAAAATCAGAATAACATCATTATCTGAAGCAAGATAAATGTCCCAAAGATGCAACTCAACTACTCTGTATAAAATATGACAAAAGTGTTTATACTTTGTTTATATATTTATGTTTAACAGATCATTTTTTATTAGAAAAAGGAGGTTGTGTTTCTTTATATGAAAAATCCCACATTTGTCTGCCCTTATTGTTGTTGTTCTATATTAAATTTTTTTCTTATCATTTTGATCAATATTTAAGGAATCTGGCACTGACCTTATTGAGACTTGGGGCTATTCTACTAGAAAAAAATGATCATAATGATGCAAGTGATCTACTTTGAATTGACCTTTTGTTTGTTATACCGCTCAGCTACCCCCGTTGTACTGTCATTGACCTACCTTCTAATTAAAAAGATTATAAAACCAATGAGTTTTAATTGATAAAGATAAGTACAGTGGAATTATTAATGTGTTGGAACAAGTTATAATTTAAACACACAAAAGATGCTTTTTAGTCTAACAGTCACTTAAATTTGAAACTGCCCAATATTTCTCTTCCTGCATAATTATACAGCAATATTAGCCAAAGAATTTTGATCTACATCTAAATAATTCTTTGGAACCGTTTTGGTTGAAATCAATCAATACTGGGCAGTGAAGACCAGTCAGGCAAACGACACGAAACAAAATTCACATTAAACAATAAATAATAAATAAAAACATTAATGAACATTTCATTCAATTAAGTCAAACAAATGCGGAATATGTGAAGTTACAATACTTTTTGCGCCAAGAACTATGAAAATGTTTGAAAATATTTGGTGCAATAAGTACGGTAACTGCACTTACATCAGTTTTGGCACCAAATAAAAAAGCTTTGCAGTTACAGCTTTTTAACTTTTGAATAAAAAAAGGCATTTCTGAGTTGAATTAGGCTAACAAAATTTACAGGTGATGGAAATGCATATTTTTGACCCAAAAAATGTAAAAGTCAATTTTCCAAAAAAATGTCAGTTACATGACTTTTTGCGCCTACATGACGATAAGTGACCTTCTTATGTAAGAAACGTTGCTTTATAACCATCTCGACATCGTTTTAACTTTCGTCATTTGAAAAATGGAACTCAGGACTTTCATAACAGATTTGTGTTAACACCTGCTGATAAGACTTCTAATAATGTAATTATAATGTGACGGATACACTATATTAATATTCAAACTGAAGAGCTACTAGTAAATAGCACGTATGCTTATACATTGCCTTCTTCATCTGAGAGGGATTTAATCTTCTTTAGCACGTCATTTGAATTTTTTACAGACAAAACAAATTTCTTGTGAACGACTTAGTCCCCTTTTCAAATGAACGAAAGTTAAAACGAGGTCGTGGTGGCAATAAAGCTTTTTTTCTTTAAAGTTTATAGAAGGAGTTACGAGTGTCAATTTTATTGAATATTTAGTTTTTAGTTTGGAGAATTTAATTAGAAAGAGCTCTAGGCTCAGCATGTTTTCGTTTACACCATTAACTTTTTTGCAAAAGGAGTTTAAAGACTCTGCGATTTCCGCACGATGGGTATTAAAGTCGATGTCCGAAGGAATTCTATATTTCGGACCTTAGGAAATTATATGACGAATTCTACTATCATTAACATTTCGATTTTCTGTAACGTTATGACCGACAGGTCGATAGCAAAATTTTGAATTCGAACAATCTCAAGATTTCGGTGTGTTTTCAACAATCTGTTAATCAGAAGTAATTTTATTTTAATTGAAAAGTGTGTTTCTAATTGGCTTGGTGATCACTGATCAGATTCCAAGTCAATCTGTGGTCTGAGAACATGCCGAGTGTAACACTGAGTGAAGCTAGCAACTTCATAAAGTGCGCATGCGTGAAGTATGGCGGTATGGAAAGTTTTCTATGCTGAAATATTCAAGCAAAATAAGTTTAAAAGTGTCTTCGGAAATTATAATATGGACTAAAATGAACTTATTTGAAATTTAAAATGACGTTGGTAAGCCTACTGAACTACTCAGTATTTTCCCTTTGAAACTCTGATATAAACTAATGCCCAGAAAACGCAAAACTGAAAACAGGAGCCCGCCTTCAGAGTATAAAGAAACCAAACGTAAGGTGGCAACTGGTCAAAATTCTACAAGTACAAGTATTCAACTTCCACCAGTGGCTGACCAGCAGACCCCGTCGCAGATTGGTCAGTCTTTTTTATGTCCACGCCAATGCACCCTCAATTTTATGCACAACAAACTTCTTATTATAACAACATGGCGTCGGGCAGTTCACCTGTATTCTCACAAAATATGACTCAAAATATAAACACGGACTGTCTACAAACAATAACCCTGCAGCGTCGTGATAGCATGGACAGTAAACTCTCTCTATTAAATAAGATTTAGTCAAGTGTTTCAATCATAACTGAGCGATTGTCCTCGATGAAGTCAAAGATTAAGGACATCGAACAAAGCCATTCATTTGTCAGTAGTCAATATGATGGATTATAAACAACATCAATTCCGCACACATGTGATATTGGATTTTTTTAAAAAAGAAAAGGATTCATTAAAGCTTGAAAATAACAGCCTGAAATCTATGGTTGAAAATGCCAATGAAAGTGTTATTGACCTTAAATGTCGGTCTATGCGGGATAACTGTTCTGGGGTAAACCGGAAGGGCCGGGGGATATTGCGTTTACACCCAGCGTTACTAAACCTGGCGAGGCCCCTTTAGTCACTGACCCATCCATGAATATAGCCACAAACTACTTAACCCAAGGACCGGCTGATAAGGCGCCTATATCCGGCGATACCGGACATAGCGGAACCCCTGGAGATACTGAATCTTCAGCATCGTCATATGCTGCAGTCGAAACTCTGAAGAGGTGAAACTTTCAGCGAAAACTGCGAGTCAAGTGTTTGACTACTGCAAATCTATTATATTCATTCAAGGAACCCAGAAACTATTATTCGTATTAGTAGAGCACATAGTTGGGATTTACAATGCCTTAAAATCTCGCCCCATTGTTGCCAAATTTGTGGACACAAAATCCAAAATGATTATCATGGATGCTGTTAAGCGTCTCAAATTGGACCATAGAGGGCCAAATGTCACATACCAGTAGCCCCAAGAAGTAAATGAGCGTAGGAGGCAGCTAATCCCAATTGTGAAAGAGGCAAGACGCGACGGTCAGCGTGCCAACTTAGTGCGTGATAAACTTTATATAAACAACAGGTTATATACTGGTGAAATATTGCCTCAATCTTTATTATCTACAAAGTCGATGTATAAACGCACATAGTCATCAAATAGGACAGTGGCTCACATGCAACGTTTGGAGTGTCTCATAGGGCTTCGCCGAGATCATCAGCTGCAGAGAAAGCTACCGCACATGCGCTTCCCGCGACGGCCACGACACGGCCACTTCCAGTAACCACGGAGCCACTACTTGCTACAGCAAGGGATCTACCCCCAACGTCGACGACATTTATTGATGATAGTTAGGTGGTAGGAGAAAAGTGGTTTGACAATCTCCGTATAGGTTCATGGAATATTGAAGGTTTAAAGTCGTCGTGTATTCTTGCAAATTGTTAATAAATATGACATACTTTTTCTTTGTGAAATCTGGCTAAAAGATGACGATTCCGTAAATATCGAAGGTTATTATTCAGTTTTGGTACCGATGCTAAAAAGCAGCGTGTCTATACGTGGTCAAGGTGGTGTTCTATTGTTAATTAAATCAAAGCTCTTACAGGGATTAACGACTTGTGAAACAAACAATAGAGGATATATTTGGATTTAAACAAGCAAATCTGTTTTTGATATGTTTTATATGAAAAACGATGTTTATATGTGTTTTGTATATATTCCCCCAGTAATTCGTTGTATTACTTATCGCATGATATAGGTTTTTCTAATTTATTGATAGAGGTTTAAGAAAATATAGTGACCTAGGTCTTGTGTGCGTTATGGGTGACATGAACTCACGCACAGGTGAACGGTCCGATATTTTGTCAAGCACGGGTGACTTTCATAAATTTATCCCAACAATAGACAAAAATGATACGAATCAGTACCATAATTTATCCTACCACTACCCATTTATTTCGCGAAAATCGTCCTGCCTAACAAACTTGACGATTATTACGCACCCAAGCTTTAATAGGCAGGTCCGGAACTGCTTTTTACCTAGTTTTCCGATACACAAAATACTTGCTTAAACTTGACCTGGAACTAATGCTACTCTTTTTGCAAGTTCCCAAACAGAGAAGGAACCATTTGCACAACGAGAGAGTCCCATTTGTACTACGAGAGAGTCTAGTATTATAATCCGCTTGAAACAGGAGCCGCTCTAATTAAAACTGACGTCATTTTCGAGATTAACATTCCTTCCGGCATGACAAGTGTTTAATCAATTTCGGACATAATTTTTGGATTGGATTAGACTAAAATGTGTTTAAATTGTTGCTTTTTCTGTGCTGATGGATTTATATGCTTGAAGATAAGAAATCCCAATTCAATGCCTGCGTCTAGGCCATTTCGGTTTCGAAATAAAATCTGAAATGGCTTTGTTGCTGGTGTTCAATTTCAACTGACTGAAGAAAGGAAAAAAAAGACTATTTTTTGGACAAGGAAATACAGAGACTAGCTTTTTTCTAGAAGGCTAGTCAGCTGGAAAAAGGAGAAACTGGATGTTGCACCTTGGACATGTTGGAAGCCTACGACCCGTAAACCCGCTGTTTATGATGACAGGTTTGTCGACTGTTCCCAATGGTTTTTGCAAAATTATTTTTGTTTCAAATTCTTAAAGACACCTCTCATATTTCTTTGATATTTCAGTATTCTCTACACATTATAAAAGTGAAAACAATTTTAACAAAATGGCCATATTGGTACAGAATTGTCTCCAGAACAGATGTATTCATACGCCAACAACAGATGTTCATTCTTTTTAAAATCAAGGAAAAATCTCTTTCAAGCGAAACAAAAGAAGAGAAATACAGGTAGTGGTGGTAGGATAAATATAATATTAAGTTACTGTCTTACCAAGCTTGAATTTATTAGGCTCGTCTCTAAATTCAAGCTTGGTAAGACAGTAACCTAATATTCTATATATACCTGCTAGGCATTCCTTTGATAAAAGCATTAATACTTCAGGGATAAAACTTATTGATTTATGTTTAAGCAGTCAAATTGTAATTGTTAACGGACGTTGTGGTGACGATTTTTTTATCCCCCCCCGCCAAAGGGGATATTAGAAATGTCCTTCGTCCGTGCGTCTGTGCGTCCGTCCGACACAATTTTGTCCGGAGCAAAAGTCGAAAACTACTGGAGGGATTTTATTCAAACTTCATACACTGACAGAGCACATTGGTAGGTAGTGCAGTGTGCAAGAACAATAACTCTACCTTGCCTATTTTTAGAGTTATTCCCCTATATCATATTTACTTTATAAATTTTGTCTGAAGCATAAGTCCAAAACTAGTGGAGGGATTTTATTTAAACTTCATAAACTGACGGAGCACATTGGTAGGTAGTGCAGTGTGGAAGAACAATAACTCTACCTTGCCTATTTTTAGAGTTATTTTTCTTTATCATATTGTTTTTCACGTTTCAGGCCCCAAAAGGGTAACCTCATTTATTCAATAAGAAGTTACAGAATTACATGTAAAGTATATCACAGGATAACATGATAACATAATCAAGGTTGCATTTATACCATAAAATAATGAATATGATAATAAATGTGTAATGCTATTCCCATATATTGCATCGTGGACAAATGAGTCTGAAACGTACATGTTCATGTTTTTTTTTTATAAAATCACAGGACATGAGTTGGAAAGAGTATTGCAATCCTTCAGCATGTTTTTAAGGTTAATCTATAGTAGTGTTTGTTTTTATTAAATAGTTTTACATGAGCTTTTAATTTGTTATACAAGTATGTTATGGTTGCGTCAAGTTTTGCAAAATGTCCAGTGTATTGGCTAAAGTCATTTGCAACGGCGTATTTGTTTGGTTTAAATATATATATATATTTTCGATTTCTAATTTTTTGTGTTTTAAATAGTTTTCGAAATGAGGAATTGTCAGTATAGAATTACAGTCGTCTTTAAATTTCGTTTTGTAAATAAAATATTTTACTAGAATTGTAAAAAACCTGACAATTTCACTTTCGTTGCTTGAGTTAAGTAAAAAAACTTTTTCATCATCAGTTAAGGTAATATTGAAATGTATATTCGCCCATCGTTTAACAGCTGTAATAAATGATTTTACTTTGTTACATTCCAAAAAAGGTGATAAATTGTTTCACATTCTTCGTTACAATACGAGCAAAGATTATTCTGAACTTTGTTTATTTTGAATAGAAAAGATTTATCATATTATATCCTTTATCATATTTACTTGATAAATTTTGTCCGGAGCATAAGTCCAAAACTACTGAAGGGATTTTATTCAAACTTCATACACTGACAGAGCACATTGGTAGGTAGTGCAGTGTGCAAGAACAATAACTCTACCTTGCCTATTTTTAGAGTTATTTTCCTTTATCATATTTACTTGATAAATTTTGTCCGGAGCATAAGTCCAAAACTACTGGAGGGATTTTATTCAAACTTCATGCACTGACAGAGCACGTTGGTAGATAGTGCATTGTGCAACAACAATAACTCTACCTTGCCTATTCTAAGAGTTATTCCCCTTTTTCATATTAACTTGATAAATTTTGTCCGGAGCATAACTCCAAAACTACTTGAAGGATTTTATTCAAACTTCATACGCTGACAGAGCACATTAGTAGGTAGTGCAATGTACAAGAACAATAACTCTATCTTGCTTATTTTAAGAGTTATTTTTCTTTATCATATTTACTTGATAAATTTTGTTCGGAGCATAACTTCAAAACTACTTGATGGATTTTATTAAAACTTCATACACTGACAGAGAACATTGGTAGGTAGTGCAGTGTGCAAGAACATTAACTCTGCCTTGCCTATTTATAGAGTTATTCCCCTTTATCAGAATTACTTGATAAATTTCGTCCGGAGCATAACCCTAAAACTACTTGAGGGATTTTATTCTAACTTCATACACTGACAGAGCACATTGGTAGGTAGTGCAGTGTGCAAGAACAATAGCTCTGCCTTGCCTATTTTTAGAATTATTCTTCTTTATCATATTTACTTGATAAATATTGTCCGGAGCATAACTTCAAAACTACTCGAGAGGCTTTATTCAAACTTCACACACTGACAGAGCACATTATTAGGTAGTGCAGTGTACAAGTCCAATAACTCTACCTTGCTTATTTTTAGAGTTATTCCTCTTTATCATATTTACTTGATAAATTTTGTCCGGAGCAAACCTACTTGTGGGATTTTATTCAAACTTCATATACTGAAAGAGAACATTGGTAGGTAGTGCAATGTGCAAGAACAAAAACTCTACCTTGCCTATTTTAAGAGTTATTCCCCTTTATCAGAATTACTTGATAAATTTTGTCCGGAGCATAACTTCAAAACTACTCGAGAGGCTTTATTCAAACTTCATACACTGACAGAGCACATTATAAGGTAGTGCAGTGTACAAGTTCAATAACTCTACCTTGCCTTTTTTAGAGTTTTTCCTCTTTATCAGATTAACTTGATAAATGTTGTCCGGAGCATAACTCCAAAACTACTTGAGGGATTTTATTCAAACTTAATACATTGACAGGGTACATAGGTAGGTAGTGCAGTGTGCAAAAACAATAACTCTACCATGCCTATTTTTAGAGTTATTCCACTTTATCAGAATTACTTGATAAATTTTGTCCGGAGCATAACTCCAAATCTACTTGAGGGATTTTATTCAAATTTCATATACCGACAGAGCACATTAGTAGATAGTGCAGTGTGCAAGTCCTATAACTCTACCTTGCCTATTTTTTAGAGTTATTCCCCTTTATCAGATTTACTTGATAAATTTTGTCCGTAGCTTAACTCCAAAGGAATTCCTCTCCAGGTAAATTTTACGAAAGTATAACCTTCAGGTAACTTTTTTCCGGCGGGGGGATTGACCATGTGTAACATGGCTCTTGTCAGATTGGTAACAAACAAACTTTGCCAGTAACGGTAATAGTGTTATTGATTACTACTTAGTATCTACAGATTTGTTTCCCTTTATTGAATTTTTTCATGCATGAATAACAAAGATTTTAGACAAACGTACCAATTGAGATCGTTGTCAAAATCAATACCGGTATAATTTAAATACATCTAAAAAGTCTGAATACATTAAATTTGACTGGAACAATGACAGTGTTTTTAAGTTCTAAAGCAATATCATAACATGTGTTGATGAATTAAATGAATTGTAAATGGTTTAGTAAATGAAAACTACAGTATCGACGATAGCATTGATAGAATATCAGCGTTATTATATGAAAAAGCATTTGAAGCTGGTGGTAAGAAAATAACGAGAAATCATTCTATAAAATCGCCTCGTAAATTTTAAAATCCTTGGTTTAACAACGAATGTGAAGAAGCGAGGTGTGAATTTCGTTCGGCTAACAAGTTATACACTGGTCAAAAGTTCTAAGTGCACACTTTTCAATTTTGAATATCTCAAAGTAAGATTATTCTAATTGAATGAAAGTTTGACACAATGTTAATTATGATCAAGCAATAATATTTTTTTGAAAACCGTGCACATGGTTTACGTATTACGTCATCCACGTCGGCATACGCTATTTATGCGTAATCCCCGTGCGGCAATAAAAATTATTGTTTTTACAATCGTTTTTGTTTTTCACATGTTCACCGACTCCAGACAAACACGAAAAACACACCAACAAATTGTAACCATGGAACGGTTGACGTCAGCAGACAACGACATTGCCGTCAAAATTCTTTTCACTGGCACAACTTCAAATTTGTTCTAAAAAATTTTGACGGTTTTTGTAAATGCAAAAGAAATACCATATTTTTGCATATTGAATTAATTTAAGAAGAAAATTATCTAGATTGATAACGTTGCTTACGTTGAACGCTGACGCTACTCAATTACGTCATTCAATATTTATGTAAAACAACGTAAACTCGAAAATATTAGTGTAGCATTTGTTGGATAAGTGTCCAATAAATACAAATTTAAAACTAAAATTTATAGAAATTCAATAAACTTTAAAATCGAATGATTCGAAAATGACGTTCATTTGGTCAAAAAGCGTGTCCGAAAACTGGTCAGTTTTATCAAAATGAATACATTTTTTTCATTTGGAAAGGCTGTTACACATATATCATAAAGAATTGCATCATCCCAAACTGCTAGACAATTTAAAAACTTTTGGAACAAAACATTGTTTAAAAAAAATGGAATTTCCTCCTTGAAATCCTGTAAAAACGTTATGGATAAAATAGAGAAGAGTGCGTTGGCTCATCGTGCCCAGCAGACCATTACAAAGCTACAGGAAGCTATTTTAGTGCAATGGAATGGCAAACTACAGTATTTCATTTAAATTTGCATGAAATTTAAATTATACAGAGATGAGAAAACGATCAAAAATGATGGCCGATGCAGTGATAATTAACTTGAGAATTGCTTCCTGAGTATTAGTGAGCTAAAATGTTATTATTTTTTAATCTGGTTAAGCAGACATAAATTTTGTGGTGTGCTTTAACAGAATATTGATTCTTCTTCATTGTAATTTACACTATTTTGAAAGATTGAATCAAATAATTTGAAAAATCGACATTTATCAAGTGTGCACTTAGAACTTTTGACTAGTGTATAGGAAAGGTAGAACTGAGTATAATAGAAATCGTGTTGTAAATAAACGTTCATAGTTTCGGCGTATTTTTCGTTTAGCTAAACAACGATATGATATTAAACAGAAAGAGAAATTACATGAAATGTCACATTCACAACCTCAACAATTTTGGGCCAAAATTTAAAAAAGTAATATATGCATATCAGGAATCGCCACACTTACAAAACACAGCCTCCCTCGCAGCGAAAAAGAAGAGAGGAAGAGAGAGAGAGAGAGAGAGAGAGAGAGAGAGAGAGAGAGAGAGAGAGAGAGAGAGAGCATGCTTTTTATAAGTATGTCAATTCAAACCTCAACAATTTTGGGCCAAAATTTAAAAAAGTAATATATGCATATCAGGAACCGCCACACTTACAAAACACAGCCTCCCTCGCAGCGAAAAAGAAGAGAGGAGAGAGAGAGAGAGAGAGAGAGAGAGAGAGAGAGAGAGAGAGAGAGAGAGAGAGAGAGAGAGAGAGAGCATGCTTTTTATAAGTATGTCAATTCAAATCGGACGCCACAAACAATTAACGAAGAAGAGAACCTTTGGGGATACCGCCTTGGAACAGTCAGTGGCAAAACAAATTGTCACTGGGGGGGTTTAAACCAGGTTCTAGGGTCACCAACCTCACACTTGCCCAAACAGGTTCTCTTATCACAAAACAAATACAAGTTGTCTTGGTGAAATAACCCCAACTCACCCAACAGCTTAACAATGTTGCATACAAAAGCACACCAGTATTAGTTTGGCCACTTTTGTCACGGTCATCAAAAAATCAAATGCTAACAGTCTCTGGGTAAATAATAACATTGTGATGTTTTATAAAGAAATAAAATACAAAATGTAAAACAAGTTATGTCACAAGTAAAGGCGACCTTTGCTGTCTGGATCTACGCTGTTTGTTCACACCATAAGTATGGAAGAAAGGGTTAATTGTAGTTACCCTGTCGGCTTCCTTCTTTTTGACTTGTCCAGTGTAAGCCTCAATGACGACTCTATGGTACAGCTGTCTCACTAAGGACAGAGCACACGACTTGGAAGCTACCTGCTTGTTTGAACCGTTCTCCTTTGACTGCACAAATGAAATGTTCATAGGAAATGGTAAACCAAAAGAAACCCTTGCCAGCCAAAATCCATACCTGTGTAATTTTTCTAAGTCAACATACAAAAGATGGTGCTTAAAGGAGTATATTACAATAGTTTACGCGCATATTTCTGCGCAAGCGCTAGTTTCGCGAAATGTAAATTTTCTCAGTGACCGGTGTTAGTTGAGTAGTACTTCGACTGTTGCGTAAAATCAATCGATTAAATATTTCAAATTATTTCTCACAAATTAGTCGTCCGTTAGAATGGCCTCACGCGAGAAAAACAAGAAGGGCAGGTTCGTTAGTGATGGAAATCACCAAGTTGTGAAGAAACGTAAATTATTTGGTTCGATAATTTGCCCTGCCAATGATTCAGGTGTTTCGGATAATTTGACGTCCGAAGTAGATAATAACCAGTGTACGTGTGATCAGGACGATATCTGTTGTTCAGAAATTGTATAATTACTTAATGGATCATAAGATTTAGGGATTGTTGTATGATTTTCATTCATTATCAGTGTTAGGTGTTTTTCGATATGTATTGAAACTTTGGCAACACTTAGGGCTGCATTTGTGGTAATTTTATGAAAGAAATGTGGTAACTGTAATGTAATTCTTGATAAAGAAATAGTTTTGATGA
Organism: Corbicula japonica; assembly: GCA_038501625.1. NCBI lineage: Eukaryota > Metazoa > Mollusca > Bivalvia > Venerida > Cyrenidae > Corbicula > Corbicula japonica. Next base: position 50,300 of record JAZAYU010001036.1, read on the forward strand.
GCATGTTATAAAACTATTTATACATGTTATGATGGACATTTGTAGAATTGCATTAAAATTAGAGATATTTTTGACTTATATGACCAACTTTGAAGGAATATAGTAAAAATTTAAGCCTGGAAGCACCTGTTTTTTTGTTGTTGTTTTTTTTGTTTAGAAATATATACTGTGTCATTTTATGGAGTTTAAAAAAATCTGTCCGTTACAAAAAAAGATATATAGATTTTTTTCCAGTCAGGGACAGAATTGTCTCCCTTTTTTGTTGGATATTTCGGTCATTTTCAAAGTTTTTTCTTCAAATATACAAAAAAAAATCTCACATAATTCCATCCAAAACCATACATACACATAATTCCAAACAAAAAATGCATATATACAAGGTGTTGATTAGGAATTCCAGATGTAACAATCATTTAAAAGATACATGTGCGTTTTCTCAAAATCCCTTCAAAATGGCCGTATTGAGGGGTCTAATAATGAGCGATTACTCAAAAACAAGCGTGGAAAGCTATATTTTTCTTTATATCATTTTGTTTGTGAATGAATTCTCTTTAATTGTGCAAAGTTTTAAACAATTCTGTCCGTTAGAACTTATTGTCATATACTCCTTTAAATTACTAGTACAAAAACTTAAACCTTTTACTCCATGTGATAATATTTTATCACATACCTTCCGGTGTGGAAGTGTAATAACACCCGTTATATTTTTTCGATATATAACTAGTTATACGGGGAAAGCCGCCGAAGGAGACCCGCGAAGCCTATAGACAATGTGTACATGTTTAAAATAACAAAATCAAACAAAAACTGTCAACATTTCAATAGTCCATCAAGATTTCAAGGTCAGAGACCACTAAATAGTTTCCCATAGACTTACATTATAAGATTTGGTCCTCCTGTGATTTTATTTACACGACTTGTTCCAAAACTACCCCAGATTTGCATAGTGGCACTCTTGAGAAATGCAAAAATGACCAAGAATTGGTGCCTTCACCGACTCATTCTCTCAGCATTTTAAACCGAAAGTAACCACCCCAAGAATGTAAACAAATCTCTAACCCAAAATAAGGAAAGTACCAACTTCTTTAAAGTTACACAAATCACCTTTCAAACAGTGTTTTAAATAATCATTTTTATTTTTAAGTATATAATTAAAGTCATTTTACATTTTTGAAAACAAAAAATATTTCTATTCTCTATAGTTTTGGCCAATGAATCTTTGAAAATAAATTAAGCCCGAATCGTCCCTAGACAAAATTGTCCAATCCCCACCAGGCTTTTATATTTAGTGTACTCTGACCTTAAAGTTGTCCATTTGTGTGGGCCGCCATTGTTGTTGTTGTTTTCCAGACTGGTTTCACATTATCTCAAATTCACCGACTGATTTAAAACAGAAAACCAAGAACCCGTCACAATTTCAGTTTAAGGGGAGATCTCAGAAACAGTCTGAAAAGCGGTATCCGCACTATCGCGTTAGTCTGTTTCAAGATAGAACCAAGCGCTGCGTTGACGATTCAAAAATAATTAGTACTTAATATCGAATTCTCCAAAGCGTATATCACAGTCATTTTCATATGTTATAAGCTTTTTTAAAATACAATGATATGTAAATGTCCTGTTTTCCATTAACATATCAATCAAATGGTTACTTATTTACAATTGAATGTAATCCTGGACAGTTTAAGCCTAAAAATGTAACAAATGTTCTTTATTTTTCAGTTTTCAATATTTAATAGATAACAAGAACTAGCATGTTTTCAAAAGTATTTAAAGTTTTGTGTAAATCATTAAGGACACTTTTTACTGTCAAAATGTTAGAAATGCTCTACCTATGTTTTAAACATTTCAAAATAGCAGGTACTTCGCTAAATGAACACAGCGACGGTCTGAACCCAAAACCCAGATGTCTGTGCGAATGACACTGTTGGTAAGCTGGTTGATTATACATGTAGATGTTCATTCAGGTGAAAACACACATAGGCAGGCAATCACACAAGAACATGCTTACACACACATCACGCACTTACACATCTGTAAGTTACAAATAATAGCTTTATAGTTAAATACATGACTTAAAGGAGAACTGCAACCTTTACGCATATTTTATCAGACCTAGCTTATACATACCACAATAAGGTTACAATAAAAATAAAGAAAATTAAGTCAGCAAGTGCATTCTATTATCCTTCACTTTGCCTATTAAATTGTGTTAACGCCCTTTTCAATTGGCTGAGATTGATTATTTTATAAACTTTATCAGGCAGCGAATTCCAGTAATTTATTGCATTAGTAAAATGTTTTCTTTTCCAAAGCATTAGAGAAATCTGAAATTGTTCATGTGGAATAAGTATACATAACTGTATTATTAAGTTCAGTTTTTTCTTGTAGAAGGTTAAGATATTAACAAATACAAGTTGCCTTGGTGAATTAACTCTTACTTACACACAGCTTCTAAAATGCTTACATAAAGGTATATGTTCATTATTATTATTATTATTATAATTATTATTATTATTATTATTATTACTAATATATTAAAAATAATAAAAATAATAATAATAATAATAATAATAATAATAATAATAATAATAATAATAATAATAATAATAATAATAAAAATAAATAATAATAATAATAATAATAATAAATAATAATAATAATAATAATAATAATAATATTATTATTATTATTATTATTATTATTATTATTATTATTGATTTTTTTACTGTACCGCACCTCAATTGGTTTTAGGGGTTGACACTGTCACCGTGGTTGTGCGGGTTCGCTCACAGGTAGAGGAAATATCATTAAGGAGGGGGAGCATATGAATTTGCAACTGGTTGCAGTATGTCTGTCCTTATGTATGTACGTGTATTTATCAACTTCTTGTCTGCACAATCACTGAATAATGATAAATTAAAGTTAAACTTGGTAATTAGGTAGCCATTGTTAAGACCTTGCTTTGGATTGTATATATTTCAATGGGATTAAGGACAAGGCCATAGCTACTGAAAAGGAAATTCTTCGTTTGCATGATAAGTTGACGTTGTTTATCTTCATAAAATACTGTTATGTAGCTTGTGTTGAGCTCTTGATTGTGTTAGGATTTTGATTCTCTGGAATCACGGTGAAGATCACTGTTAATAAAATATGAAATTCCTTGTCTGCACAATAACTTCAGACTCATAAATGCAGACTCATTGGGCCTATCATGATGACATTTCCTTGGACTGATTTGGGGATTAAAATCATGGTCACTGCAATTCAAAATAAACATTCTTGTTTTCCGGACAATATGTTGATATTAGTCTGAGCTATCATCACCACACTTTGTATGTAGGTATAGCATGTGTGAGAACCATGCATTATATTGTATTTCGAATGAAAATCAAAGTCAACGTTAATAAATATGAAACTTCTTTTTCTTTAGACAATATGTTGACACTAAATTGAACTTGTGTTGCAGAATCGGACAAATATCATTATCGATTATCAAATCAAATTCCAAGAAGTAATCGATTATAATCGGAAAATAATCGGAAACATTGACACAGGCTTCGAGGGTTTAACAATGCCTGTGTTTTGCTATGTACCTTTAATGTTTACTTATCTTATGTACTACATGTATACACTAGCTACTTTATATAAATAAAACAATTCAGAGAATCAATTTAATTAAGCACTACTGTAATTACGTAAATAACAGAACTTACATTCTTGCACAACCATAATGTTCACTTAAAAACTACAGAAGGTTAGTCTGGGTGCTATATTGTATGACATGAGTGCTTTACCCTAATTTTTTAATAGTTTTCTTAAAAACTAATTATGCAAAAGACCACTTATACACTCTTAAGCAGCAAGCTGCAACTACAAAAAAGTGAAATATGCAGGGATGGCCACATCCAGTAGACACAGACTCCCAACACAGCCAAACAGTAGTGAGGAAAAGAGAGCATGGTATTACAATAATTAGTTGACATTGAAGAGTCTGAGCAAAATAATGCAGTGCTTTTTCTGCAAGACAGCAAGAACAACAATACAACCATTACATAAACTAAGTACTATAAATTTTGCTGGCAATATTTCCATGCTAGTTTTTAATTTTAAACTTAATTCTAATAGAACATGATACTGGATTGACGACTGAACATTTTTAATTGTTAACGCTCTTGTAAATTATGATATCATCACATACAGATCCCATTTGGTAGTAGAGAATTTTAAATAATCAATATTCAAGAGAAAACTACATCCTTTAACTTGAACCTTTATTTGCTTACGATATCAGACACAATGTTTGTACTTGGATATTGGTTTCAGAACAATCATTGGTTGGAGTCGTTTGCCACTCCCAATGTTATTTCACTGATAAGAACTAGTTCATGAATCAACTCATTGTTACATTCACAAAATGGTTTCTCAGTGGCAGCTTACAAAATTATCCCTTACTACTATGTGCTTGCTGCCACTTTTAACATGAAGTTTGGTGTTTCAAAGACAAAAGATAACCTTTTTTATCACTTATTTTGTTCATGCACTAAACATTGTATGAAAAAATGACGAAAGACAATGCTTTGTGAATAATACGATCAATCAAAAGTGGAAAAAAACAACAAATTTGCTTGCATCAAAATGCAAGAATCTGCATCTATTGAAATCCCTTAGTATGTATTCAGTCATTAAACTTAGTATGTATTCAGTCTGTGTTAGACCTTGCTTGTATTTGGGGTTACTGAAATCAAGGTCAAGAACACTGACTAGAAATTCAATTTCCGACTCATGTTAGATTTGGTACCTCTATTTATACAAAGGAATTCCTTTGTCAACTACTTGTGAACCCCTTGATCTGTTTTGTAATGATGAATAAGTGAAATATGTAATATAAGGAATAGCCATACTCAGAGCACTTCATACAGCCAAAATGTATATAAGAAAAAAAATAGCAAGATTTATAAAATGGTCAATTTTAAATAAGACACCATACATACTTTACAAAGAGAACCCGCTTCGAAAAATACGTAATATTATCTCTTTTTATAAATCAAAAAGACGAAATGAATGCATCTTTCACAACATCTCGATGTATCTTGACGATTTGTTTATTAAAATCATAAGCATGTTCCATCATGGAATAACATACGGTATGTTAAAAATGGAATAACAATGGTTCATAACTGCTAAACTCAATGATAAAAAAGTAAAAACGCATATCAGTGACTTCCGTATCAAGGAAACGCAACCTCCTCGAACAAAAAGTAGAGGAAAAAAGAGCACGTGTTAATCAAATGATCAATTTAAATGGGACACCACAAACAGCTAAAAAGAGATTCCGGGGTTACTGCCTTGGAACAGTCAGTAGCAAACCATTTTTTGCCATTGAGGGTTTTAACCAGGTTTGAGGGTGCACCAACCTCAAACACATATTTCACAGCTTGCTCGCTTTTCTAGAGCTTGTAACAATAATAAAGTGCTCAATGGACACAATCTTTGCATTACAGTAAAACCTTCTAAACATGTGTATCGCTACTACAAATTAGTAAATTTTTGCAAGTTTTATAACTGAAACCTATATCTAAATCAAAAATACAATTGCAATTTAAAATCACTGGTACAACAAGGTATTTCTCAACCAGTGTTTTATGAAGATTGAATTTTAAGTTTTATAAAATCAATGGCAATATTATCGGCATGATATTCTACAATGCTCTGCCTGGTAAGTTACCCATCTAAAGTTGATGACTTTGCTTACCTCCTCCTTTGCATAAGGTTTCTAGGCAAATTTCGTAAAAGAACAAAGAAACTCGATCTGTTTCTTTTTATTACTATGAGCGTTTTTATAATGTTTTGACTTCATTTGCATGATATTTTGCCTATGCATATGACATGTCAAGCGGATGTGTAGGTTGAACCTTATTCGCCGAGACAACTTTTATCTGACTGTTATATATGAAAACCTAATTAACTATCACCGATAAGCTTGAGTTGGTTAAATAATGGAACATCTCTGATTGCTCCAATGAATATAAAGTTTTGCACTTCAAAGACAATGATACAGGTATTAATTAACAAAAATATATGCAAAGGGAACTCTCACCGAACATGACAAAAATGAAAATATTGCAGGCTTAATTCTTATTTGAGTCTGTTCATGGGCAGTAATGGAAATGCATATTACTGCCCACGCCTCCTAGCCCCTTGAGCGCAACTCAATATTTAAGCCAGTAAACAGTACAATTTTGATTCATCCCAAGCGATGGTGTGTATATGGCGGTGAACATGGAACCTTTAATACGGTATTTTAAGATAAACACTTCTCCATAATCAGCAGCGTATGGTCCCATGCTAGACGTAAAAGAAACAACGAGGCTTTGAAATAGCTGTATCTCACTGTAGTCCAACTGTACATACAATTTATCAAGGTGTTCTCTCGGCAGCTTAATTATAATCAGACTTTCTTCTTATTGTTCTACGTACATGTGTTTTTTGCTGCTCGATTTCTTCACGACAGTCTTTAAACTGTTTCTCAATTTCTCCCTGATTTTCTAACTCATTTTGAAAGAGTTCTAGCTGTTTATTAATGTAAAACAGATTTAACTGTTAATTCTGCTGTTTTGAATTTCTTCTTGTTTATTCTGATGTTTTATTGTTTTCATACTTTCTAGTTTCTACCAACTATTTTTTCTATTTTTTATTGTCTATTTACTTTCTTGCAACTGTTCTTTCTGCAGTTTTGTTATAATGTTCTTACTTTTATCCAACTGTTCTTTCTGTTGTTTTATTGTGTTCTCACGTTTTTCCAGCCGTTCATTCTACTGTTTTATCGTGTTCTCACTTTCTTCCAACTGTTCTTTCTGCTGTTTTTTTATGTTCTCACTTTCTTCCAACTGTTCTTTCTGCTGTTTTATTGTGTTTTCACTTTCTTCCAACTGTTCATTCTTCTGTTTTATCGTGTTCTCACTTTCTTCCAACTGTTCTTTCTGCTGTTTTATTGTGTTTTCATTTTCTTCCAACTGTTCATTCTTCTGTTTTATCGTGTTCTCACTTTCTTCCAACTGTTCTTTCTGCTGTTTTATTGTGTTCTCACTTTTCTCCAACTGTTCATCCTTCTGTTTTATCGTGTTCTCACTTTTCTCCAATTGTTCTTTCTGCTGTTTTATTGTGTTCTCAGTTTCTTCCAACTGTTCATTCTTCTGTTTTATTGTGTTCTCACTTTTCTCCAACTGTTCTTTCTGCTGTTTTATTATGTTCTCACTTACTTCCAACTGTTCATTCTTCTGTTTTATCGTGTTCTCACTTTCTTCCAACTGTTCTTTCTGCTGTTTAATTGTGTTTTCACTTTCGTCTAACTGTTCATTCTTCAGTTTAATCGTGTTCTCAATTTTTTCCAACTGTTCTTTCTGTTGTTTTATTGTGTTCTCACTTTCTTCCAACTGTTCTTTCTGCTGTTTTTTTATGTTCTCACTTTCTTCCAACTGTTCTTTCTGCTGTTTTATTGTGTTTTCACTTTCTTCCAACTGTTCATTCTTCTGTTTTATCGTGTTCTCACTTTCTTCCAACTGTTCTTTCTGCTGTTTTATTGTGTTTTCATTTTCTTCCAACTGTTCATTCTTCTGTTTTATTGTGTTCTCACTTTTCTCCAACTGTTCTTTCTGTTGTTTTATTGTGTTCTCACTTTCTTCCAACTCTTTATTCTTCTGTTTTATTGTGTTCTGATTTTCTTCGCATTCAGCCTTCGATTCGCGTAGGTGGCCATTTGTTTCTAGAAATTTATTGCACATCGAATCTAAAGAACCTTTGTCGACCTTGTTTTGCTCGCTCAACTCCTCAATTCGAATTTTGTACTGTGCATTCAGTTGAATATCCTGTAAATTGGAATTTATTTCTTGAATTTCTGCCGTGGTTTTTTCTGCAAGTGTTAGCAGCAGTTCCAACTGTTTAGTGTCATTTTCATATAAATACTTTTGGAAATCGTCGTGAATTGCTTTTCTTTTAGCTTTAAGAGCATCGTCATACATGGACACTGTCATTTCACTTGTCTTTAACTGAAGAAAAATGTTGTTATTTTGTTGAATAAGAAACTTACCATTACTTATTGTAGTAGAAAGTGAAATACTCGTGTATTAGAAAGCATCCCAAATATTTTGTAGAATACATTACTTGCTTAAATACATGCAATCTAATAGTGTATACTGATAGCGGTATAACTCATCAGTACATACAAATGGTTAACGAATTATGAATATTGCTAATGCAACAATCCTTACACACCTTACAACACAAACACCTATTGTAGAGAGCCAAGCATATTCCGAAGCACTATTATAGTAATTCACACTGTAGTGCTGAAAATCATCTAAGCGAGTGTAAATGAAATGAGAATCGGGTTTACCTTGTCTAACCGTTCAATGTGTGCGTTTATCGTTTGACGAATCTCTTGCCCAATCTCTGGATCATGTAGTGCTTCACCGAGAAGAATTTTCATGCTTTCAAAGTATTTGTCTGTTTCAGGCTCACCGACAAAATTATTCTTTGAATGAGATAGTTCATTACGAACCTTTATCAGCTGCAAGTAAAATATGAAATTAAAAGTTCATTAAAGCCTCGATATGGCATTCTGAAACGAAAGACTGTTACCTGATGTGGCTATGGCGAATTTTCTCCCCTAACCAAAGTCATTATTTTGTCTTGGGTAATTATAGATTAAAACAACGAAATGTGTTGCAGAAAATCGTTCGTTTTTATTGCTATAACAGGTATAATTATTGTATAATAAGATTGGTTATTTTACATATTAGTAGTATTTTTATATAATTTATAAAATAAAATAATCGCTAAAACATAAATTGCTTATATATTTTTCTACATAATATTTTTTTTGCATATTTCTTATTTGTGTCGTGAATATTAAATGGCTGAAAGGATTGCATTGTTTTTATTTTAATTTAACGCTACTTTTACATCTTTAGAGAAGAAAAATTAAGAAAATAAAAAAGATTCACAATTGACTATAATTTACATATATACCGCCAAGTCAAGAAACCCAGTGAACCTTACACAAGTTTCGTTATTCTTACCGCTTTCACATTGTTCATTCGAACTGGATTTGTGAATAAGTCACACACTTCCATAATATGAAGCATGGCTGCCGGGTCGGTATCCTCTGGTCCCTTGTTTGTTTGGTTGCCATGAGGCATAAACATCTTGGCTATTGACCATTCTAGAGATAAATGGTCGCTTTTATCTGCGTTCTCCCAAAACATCTGAGCTGACAGTCCTTCAACTGGCTTTATTTGATATTCTTTGTGAAGAGCCAGTATTTTATTAAATGAGGTTTTGCATAAAAATTTCCCATTACAGGTTTCTTTATTTTTCCACTTCCATTTTCCTTTACTTTTTTCAACATTCTTTGATATTTCTAAACGGAGATGTCCCCCGTTTCTAATATGTGTAAGTTCGTCTTGATTGAAGAATTGCTGAACAGGAGAATTTAGTTTGGATTTGCATTTAACGAATAAGAGAAACTTCTCGTTTACATATTCATGTAATCCTCTTTTTGTGTGTACCAACCCTAATGTACATTTTATCCAATTTCTATACTTATGGTGTTTTGTTTTCTCTTTTAAATCTTCCATCTTTCAGATTTCCTGCAACTAAAAGTAGACTTACTGTGATTATTGCTTAACAGCACACTTAACTAACACTTAAATAGTCCATATAAAAGTTCTACAAACTTCAATTTTGCATTAATCATGTTTTGTGTTTATTCCCCGCGGTGAGTCTTGTAGTTTCGTTTCGCACACGGCTCTTGATGCAGGGATGAAAGCCACCTAACACTGTATTAAACTATTATTAGTGTGCTGCATGATGCTATGTTCTCGTTTACGTGTGCTGTACAATGCTGTAGTTTTTTTTATAAGCGTACTCTATGCTGCAGTTATCTTGTATAAGTGTTCTGTATGATGCTCAAACTCTGTTTTGTGTGTTGTATGATGTTGTAAGTTTGTATTAGTGTGCTGTACGATGCTGCGATTTTGTATTAGTTTGCTGTAAATGTACTTTAATGTGCTTATTATATATTGTAAGTTTGTATACGTATGTTGTTTGATATTGTAAGTTATTATAAGCGCGCTGCATGATGATCTAATCTTGCATTAGTGTTCTTTACGATCTTTTAATTTTGTATTAGTGTGCTTTATGATGCTGTAACGATGTATTAGAGTGCTGTATGATGTTTTTATTTTGTATAAGTGTGCTGCGTGACGAGTAATTTTGTATTAGTGTGCTTACTGATGTTCTAATTTTGTATAAGTGTGCTTTATAATGCTCTAACGTTGTATTAGTGTGCTGTAAGATGATTTTATTTGTATAAGTGTGCTGCATAATGCTGTTAAGTTGTATAAGTGGGCTGTGTGATGCCCTTATTTTGTATGAGTGTGCATTATAATGCTGTTATTTTGTATAAGTGTACTGTATGAATTTTTAACTTTGTATAAGTGTGCTGTTTGATATTTTAATTATGTATAAGTGTGCTCTATGATGCTGTTATCCTGTATTAGTGTGCGGTGTAATGCTGCATTTCCGTAACAGTATGCTGTGTTAGTATGATGTATGCGTACTCGTAGATCATGTTTTTATTTGTTGTTTTTTTTCCAATTTAAATTGTTATTTTATCTATTTGTTCCTTGTTTACTCTGTGTTTGTTCCTTCTTGTTCTTTTGTATGTACGTATGCGCTATCACTGTAAGAATCAATGTTATAGCTTTTATGTATATATCATTGTTATACATGTCTTTGTGCTCTTCATATTTGGAGGAAATTAAGAATATATATGTTATTAAGGCCAATAATTTTATTTAGATTTTAGTTTACTTGAGCCAGAGGTTCACGGTGAGCTATTGTGACCGGTGTAACGTTGTGTTATGCCCTGAAATTGAGTATAATTTTCTTTGTAAATTTTTGAAAATTAATAATTTTAAAATAACTTCTATATTTGAAAAAAAAAGGAAATAATATAAATTCCCAATTATTTTTAGGAAATCGTTTAGTTGAAATTTAATTTTCATTCTAAGTTGCTTTTGACAATCTGTGTGTTAACAGAGAAATAATTCTTATTGTTTTGACTGATTGACACTTCTCAAAATTTCTTTCAAGTTTGACAACCATTCAAGATAACAAAAGAAGTGTTAGCCGATAGTTTTCGTATCGGATGCCATAATCACCAATTTGAGACTTAGTGTCGGTCTCGGGGCAATTACCAATCATGCAGATTAATTATCCCCAAGCTATAATTTTTCAGCCCCACCTTCCTAAGCTCTCGATGTTACAATTGTTTTTAATGGTTGCTGTTGTCGTCAATATTTGTTATTTAATATTTGTTACTGCTTTAACATGAGAGTCTGGTTTTGGATTTCTAAAGTACAACGTATATGGTTTTCCATAAGAACTAAATTTATGTTAAGGGTTTTAGAACAATAGTCTGGTTTTACCAACAGAGAAAATTTGTATAAATTTCTGGAACATTTGTTAATTGTTATATGTGGTATTCCATATGAAGATTCTATAAAGGAGAAAAACGGACCAAGTGTTATTCGTCATTTAATTTCTTAAAGATTCTGCCGCCATAAATTATCGACAGAACACGTGGTGACAGAATCTCGGGTAACGATCTATTCATCCGGACTTTCATAAGCACAGGCGAGTACTCTCACTTGAACAACTAATTCCCAACCCGGATTTAAATTTGGACAACAAAAGCATTATGTGTCAAAAAACATACATTGGAATGCATTTAAACCATTGTGTGCGTTGCGGACTTACACATCCAGCGAATCGCTGTCATGCATGGAATGCAGTGTGCAACAAATGCCGCATGGTCGGTCATTTCGCACGTGTTTGCAGCTCTACGGAAAAAAGACCTAAATCAACCGAATCACGCAAACGGGACAAAGAAAGGATGGCAGCGTTCGTTCGCCGAAAAACTGCAGAATTCGCACTACCGTTCAATCACGCTGAGGATGATTTCATCCGAGAAATGCAAGTCAACACTTCTGCATGTGATTTTGGAACACTTAAGCGACAACTGAATGACATGAAATGCACAAATTTACGTTTACAAGATGAACTACAGGAAAATCAATTACAGTGTAACGTTCTACAAGAATCTAAACAGCAAAGTGATCTTGAAATAAACAAGCTCAAAAATGAAATTCAGTGTTTACATTTCAAGCTCGCAGACGAACAACACAAATTTCAAGCAGTCGACACTAGTTTAAGAGAGAAAGAAACAGAGCTTCGCGACATAAAACTCGAAGTAAATAAAATCAAAACGGATTCAAAAGGGTTACAGGAACAGATCGGCTTTCACGAAATTTTAAGAGATGAGGTTATTGATCATGTGAAGTTTATTTCTACAATAACAGACGTGGAATTTGACAGTCCGTTATGGAGACAGCTCGAGTTTCAAATCGGAGAAATACATTTACTGCTAGGAACAAAGGACGAAGAAATTGCTGATACGAAACAAACGATGAAATCTTTAAACGAGAGAATACACCAACTTCAAAATGAAAATCAAGATCTAAAACATGAAGTGAATTCCATTAAAACCAAAAAGGAACATATCCACCCTTCTATTTATCACGGCAGATACCCACCACCAGGTGCAAAAATGGCTAGAAGAGGCGGTTCTCGCCGATAATTCACATGCACATAATAATTTTTGTGGACTAAAGAACATTTTGTAAAGGCAAAATATGGCGTAATCTTTGAGATTTGGTTGTATAAATATGAATAATTGATACTTGTTTTTGCTATTGTAAGTAATTTGGTATTTATATTCATTATACATTACTGCTGAAGTTTTTGTCATGTGCCTATAATAACATTATGTTCTACATTTCACAGGAGTGAAATAGTTTTAAAGGGAGAGGTGGTGTTATGCCCTGAAATTGAGTATAAATTTCTTTGTAAATTTTTGAAAATTAATAATTTTAAAATAACTTCTATATTTGAAAAAAAAGGAAATAATATAAAATCCCTATTTTTTTTAGGAAATCGTTTAGTTGAAATTTAATGTTCATTCTAAGTTGCTTTTGACAATCTGTGTGTTAACAGAGAAATAATTCTTATTGTTTTGACTGATTGACACTTCTCAAAATTTCTTTCAAGTTTGACAACCATTCAAGATAACAAAAGAAGTGTTAGCCGATAGTTTTCGTATCGGATGCCATAATCACCAATTTGAGACTTAGTGTCGGTCTCGGGGCAATTACCAATCATGCAGATTAATTATCCCCAAGCTATAATTTTTCAGCCCCACCTTCCTAAGCTCTCGATGTTACAATTGTTTTTATTGGTTGCTGTTGTCGTCAATATTTGTTATTTAATATTTGTTACTGCTTTAACATGAGAGTCTGATTTTGGATTTCCAAAGTACAACGTATATGATTTTCCATAAGAACTAAATTTATGTTATGGAATTTAGAATAATTGTTTGGTTATACCAACAGTGAATATTTGTGTAACTATCTGGAACATTTGTAAATTGTTATATGTGGTATTCCATACGAAAAGAGACATAAAGGAGAAAACCGGACTTAGTGTTATTATTCATTCATTCGAGTTTATTCTTAAAGTTTCTGCCGTCATAAAATCTTCGGCAGAACAGTTGTAAACTGACCCCCATAGAATAATGACCCCGGCCATTATTTTATATACCCATTGGGGGCTAACGCGTGTGACGACAAGTGATGCTCAACGGCAGTGCGTGTACGATGCACATCGAAAAACCCGTGCAAGCGTCAAGAGAGCACAGACAATCGCCAACAATAAATCCGTAGGAACGTGATCGAACACAATGGGAGCTCCATAGCAACGCCTTGGTCGCTGTGTGGACGTCTTGATATCTCCATCTTCACGAAAAATATATCACTTTTCTGGCAATCTTACGGCCGTAGTCTTGTAAATTAAACATTGCCGTGCCAACTCAGTCGAAACGTAGTATAGTGTGACAGGTTCTTTAGATAATATTAATTAAAGTTTACACCACAGGTGACCGTATCATTGTTAAAAAATAAAATTCCAATAAAGAAAAACTAACGCTAAAATCTTCGTTGTTTTTGTTTGCGTTGTCTCAAATATTTACTTTGACAGCCATGATGCTTCCGAATGGCTACGGTCAGTTTACGGAAATCGCCGATCTCAAATTTTGCAACGATTTCTTCGGTTGGCTGGTAGTCTAAAACGCCAGCCAATCGGAAAAACAATTGCATAAAATGACATCGTCGTATTCCGTAAACTGACCGAAGTCATTCGGAGGCATCATGGCTGTCAAAGTAAATATTTGAGATGACGCAAACAAAAACAACGAAGTTTAAGCGTTAGATCGAGGAAAGGTACATGTTACTGGTAGATAATGATTGAAAACTATGTATTTTATGCATGCGCCGTGTGAATATTTCATAGAATCGGATAGACAGTAGGAAATGCCGTAACCAAAATGGTTTTTTGCGATCACCTCATCGATGTCGACTAAAACGTTTGGCAATGTTTGAGCCGATATGAAAAGCTGTAGCAAAAAATCGGTTTGAGGAAATTCAATTCGGTTTTCGCGACATGTTAGTATGATACAAGACTCATCTATTGCTGTATTGTTTCAGCTAGATTTGTTTGTTTAAATGATAATATTTTTCAGTTCTTTGAGGTCTCTATCAGTGTATGGGACCCGCTTCTTGGTAACCTTGATTATAATATACCAAAAACACAAAAACTTTTTTTTCTTTATTGGAATTTTATTTTTTAACAATGATACGGCCACCTGTGGTTTACACATGAGTATTCTTTAGGTAAGCGTGTATCTTATATTTGCAATATCTCACATTGCTTTCCACTAACGCTGATGTTCCCAGTTAATTCACCAAATCATAGAGCATTGATTTTTGTCGCCACATCACGACCAGGTACTTCAAATATTCTTTCTTTATATCCTATTTTGACGAAGAGACTGTCTCATAAATGTAAGACAAATATTCCTTTGACTTGACTCATCATGTTTCGCCGCCAAATGAAACACGGAAGTATCGACTAACAGCATTGTCTATTCCCTGAAAACTGTTAAATGATTTCGTTGACTAACACACTCATAATATTCTACTTCGTTGAACATCATACACAGTCTTTGTGCAACACGCACACACCATCTAATGCTGAAAAATAGCCTTACTGGTGGTTTTTAATCAGAAACACAGAAGCAATAAGCGTATTATTATCATTTCACATCATATATACACTAAATTAGAAGATTTTTACATGTCATTAATATTATCTTTGTGAAGTTTATATGTAGATGACTTTGTGCAAGAAAACCTTCAAATAAACTAGTTTCATGACATTATCTAAACTAAAGCACTATGAATATCAACAAGAGGTGTCAGTTTATATTAAATAATTTTTACCATCATTATTGGATCTCCATTGGAAGTAAAATTAGTCCAAAATACACAAAAATGAAACAAGCAGGTGATAAGTTTCGTCGTAATGTAAACAATTTTTCGATGTGCATCGTACACGCACTGACGTTGAGCATCACTTGTCGTCACAGGCGTTAGCCCACAGTAATACCGTAAATTGGGATATTTTGGCGTCGCGATATTTTGGCCATTTCTCCCCATATTGCCTGTGTTTTATTTTTGGCGGTTTAATTGGCAAAATCTAACCAAAGCTCTATACGTTATTCTTTCATGTCTTGTTCGCTTATTTATCAGATTGGTGATCGTTGGTCAGAATTTATCTTAGACATATTGATAAACGATACATATACATATAGGAAAAAATCAACCAAAAAGACAGCAAAAGACAACAAAGTGATTCATATTATTATTTTAAATACAAAAGTAAAACATCACGTGCAAAAATATAAGTATCAAATGAATAAAAATATGAAAGTATAATGCAAAAAACAATATGATATTTAAAACAAATGACTCCCCTTATAAAATAATTACCATCTGATTTTATTTTTAATATTATAATATTATTGTTTTGATTTACTGCATAACTAAATTACTGTTTTAAGCAATAATAACCGATAGATATTTTTGTGTGTAAAATCTATTAAGTTAGGACTGTAATAATATTATCTCCCCTTATTTTTCTTTTGCCATTCAATGGTATAAAAAGCTTCTGACAACACCACAGCTATAGAGTCAAGCAGCAAAAATAAGTACAGCTGTAAAAGTAATTTTCAGCCATTTAAGACCTGTGACAAAGCTTGGGTATATAATGTGAGTTGGCCGTGTTATAATTCAGTATGTTTGGATTTTACTCAAGGCTCATATGAGAAAGCATAAGCTATCTTTATCTGTGTGGGACATTCTCATTGATAAAACTGTTCATGTTTCATTGAAAAGAAAACAAAAATTATTTAAAATAATGGACACTCGTATATCCTTCTAAAAAGTAACAAAGCTTTACTACCACCTCGACCTCGTTTTAACTTTCGTTTGAACAAGCGTATTCAAGATTTTCACATCAGATTTGTTTTAACAATTGCTGATAAGGCTTCAAATAATGTAATTACAGGGTGGCGTACATGTATACACTATATTTATGTTCAAATTAAAGAGCTTAATAGCACTAATGCTTATACACTGACATCTTCATCTGAGAGTGATTTTGTTACTGCACACACACATATTACAAAATTTAGAATCAGTGTTGAGCCGAAACAAGACAAAATACCTACTATGTATTGGTTGTCTAAAATGCACAAAACAACGTTCAAAGTAAAATATGCATATCAGGAATCGCCACACTCACAAAATACAGACTCCCTACGCAGCGAAATAAAGAAGAGAGGAAAAGAGAGCATGTTGTTATATAAGTATATCCATTCAAATAAGACGCCACAAACAATTAACGACATAGAGAACCCTTGGGTGCATCAACCTCACACTTGCCCAACAGGTTCTCATATCAAGAAATAAGTACAAGTTGTCTTGGTGAAATAACTCCAACTCTCCAGCAAGATATATTGCAAACTCTAGTTCTTGTTAAACAACAAAATTATACATGCTCTTAACATCTTGTCTTACAGCTATTAAAGAACATGCAATTAGGTATTGCGAAAAAGTTTTTGAAACCACTGTCACAATTTTATTTTGGTTCATAGACAATTAAAATAACGTTTTGAAGAAGTTTAAATCAATTAATTGTCAGGCGTTTTGTATGTCTACTTATGATTTCTCAACTCTTATATACTTCTCTCCCTCATAATTTCATAAGAGACAAGCTAACCAGCCTCACTGAACAAAAACTTTTGCTAGAGAAAATTAAAGATGTATCGCTTGTAATGAACATTCTTAACAGATGGTTCTTCTGATAATTACACTTCACTAACCTGTCAAGACCTTATCATTTTCATTGGATAATATTTAAGGTGATTGATACCTCTACATGTAAACAAGTAATAGGCATTCCAATGGGTACTTATTGTACACCCCTTGTTGCTGATCTCATTTTAATACTGTTGTCTCTTATTATGAAAAAAAGGATGACATTATTACGCCCTTTAACAGCACATCGAAGTACTTGACGATTTGTTGAATATAGATAATTACCATTTCCCATCACTGGTCTTTGTTGATCTTAAGCAAGCATTCGACACCGTTTAAAGGGAGGGACTCTGGGAAAATTCAAAATAATTTTTACGACAAATGCTCAAATGTACAAAATTATCAAATCCTGTGTAAAGCTGAACTCTACATATTCACGTTTTCACGTGTTTGTAATATCGATTTTCGTTAATTATGGGGGAATTTATTTATCCTATTATTTCTTTATTATGACCGTTCCAATGCGGTAAACCCTCGGGTTCTCATGGTTTGTTTATTGTAAGTGAATTCTTTTTTAATTCCTGATATGCATATTTCACCTTTTTCTAATTGATTTACATACCCATTTTGCTGAAATCGATGATATAAAAGTTTCCATTTACGATGATTAACAAAAACGTATGTAATGCTTTACGATGACGATAAGGTTATTTTATCTTAACACAACCAAGATTTTTACAAATTGCATTAAATGTTTATGAACACTAACAATGATGATTATAATGGTGATGGTTATGGTGGTGACAATTATGGTGATAGAGATTATAATAATAATAATGATGATGATGATGATGATGATAATGATGAAGATGATGATGAAGATGGTGGCTCTGATGATGATGATTATGATGATGATGGCAGTAGTGGTGGTGTTGATGAAGGTGGCGGTTCTGATGACGACGATGGCAGTTGGGTGACAGTTGCGACTATGATAATGGTGATGTTGTTGAAAATGATAATGATCATCATGGCAATGGTGGCTGTGATGATTATATGTTAATTATGATGATGAAAGTGGCAATTCTGGTGGTAGGGGTGGTGATGATGATGATACATAAACAAGCTTGTGCAGCATGTAAATCCGTATACTAAATTGGTAGAACTGCAATGGGCAGTTGGGCATGCTGGACTCATTTCTTTGCTTTGAAATTTATCACTGCCTCTTCTAACTGCATCACAAACCTTATAAGCTTTGAGTTTCCGTTGTTCTCCATTTTATTAGTCTGTTTAGTTTTCCGTGTATAAGGTTGTCACATATAATCGTGTCTCTTCTGTAAGCTACTAAAGGTGATTCATTTTTGTTGGTTTGTGAAGTGTTGTCATATGTCTCTGGACTATTTTATTGGTATTTAAAAACTGTTTCTTAAATGTTATAGCTAGTGTTACCCCGCTGTTCAGTTTTATGTTTATAGCTTAATAGATTTTTCCTGTCCTTTCTATTAACCTTCTGTAACTGACTTTCAATACATCTTACACTATATCCTCTCATTCGTAATTGTTTTTTAAGTTGTTGCCTATGAGTTTGATAATCATTCTGTTTTAGCATATGCTTTTTATTCTTATGCTAAGATCGTATGGGACTGCCTTTCATCGTATTTTGATGACCCAATTTGTACTGTAAGTACATGTGTTTATTCGTAGGTTTTGAGTGTAAGTCCGTGTACATCTTTGCTTTTCTTACGGTTCAGATTGTCAGTGGAATTAAACCAGTCTAGCTCAGGTTTCAGTAAACTTTCTACATGGGGGTCTTGTTGACCACTTTGTTCCATGCATGTTTAACCAAATAGAAATGATTATTTGACAATCTAAGTTACTTGTCTGTGGTCATGTTCGCCTGGTCACTTTCAACTGTTAGAAGTTCACTACTGCTGGCAGCATTCACATTCTCAACATGAATACTTATCTTATAGAAGTTAGCTGCTGCACAAATCTCAGCTTCGGTAGCCCACGATGTTATTATACCATCAGTAATCAAATGGTTTTTCATGTGTTCTTCAATATCACAATCAATAAATTTTTCATACTGTGATTTATTATCACGCATACCGTCAAGTTTTTCTCGTATTTATTTGTGTCTTGATTCACTACCGTATATTTATCTCGGTAAACATCTGTACAAACAGTTTCCATCAGGTTTAAAATTGATGATAAAATCTTTGTTTTGTATTTTGTAATTATGTTTACGTTGTACTTCTTTTATGAGCATAGACCTGTATACTTCCTGTTTTTATTTTTCTCAAGTTTTGATAACGTTCTTTGCAAAATTTGCTATTTAATGTAAAACAATGTTTTGTCAGGATGGTATATTTAAATGCATGGTTTGTATATGTATTTTAAACTTGATCTAGGTACCCGGTATCATCAAGAAAAATAAAATCATGTGACTCCAATTCTATCGCGTATAAGTGTATATATAAAAGAGCAAATGTATAACAAAGCGCCATATGTATGTATTTATACATAGACATAAATATATAATACAAAAAGTAGCAAAGTACCATAACAATTCTCGAACAAGTACAGCTATAATGAATGGATAGTTGTGAAAACACAAAACGATGACACACACACACTTGGAGAGACACACGAATTGGGGTCCCTACCATATTGTCCACCGATTTTTACGGGTGGGGATAATTATTTTGAAAGTTTACCCTACACGTGATAGGGTAAGGGTTTGGCTTTGGGGGTCGTTATTCTATAGGGGTCACAATTCTATGTGATGGTAATTTTTCTACAAGATGGGGAATCATAATTTAATTGCCCCTCGGTCACGATATAGAACCGGGAAGATACACTGTACTATTCTTTATAGTATAATGACCCGGGGAGTCATAATCCTTTTGGGGTCAATTTAATACTTCGTGAAATATAATACTAGCCTTCGTCCGACTTCTGTCGACATCTTGTCAGACCCAACTGGAAGTGCCCTAATAATGACCTTGCCTTAAGTCGTGACTCAGGGGTAAACCGGTTTCCAGCCATTCCCAGACAACACAGATATTCATTGAAAAAATCAACTACAATAAAATCATTTTAAAAATTGCACTTACTGTTTATATGTAACAAATCATCAGATGTCTGGCGACAACATGAAATCTAGAATTAACTTTGAAAAACTTACATGATTTCATGATTTTATCCAAATCGCTATCAAGTTATCACAAAGCCAAAATCAATAACGTGTCCGTTTAAAACATTTCTATTGATTCATTTACGAGTTGTGTTTTATACGGAAGCAGTTAATAAACAAAAGTTTTAACATTAATTTTAAAAATATTAATAACTTTTTAAGAATGTTCTTTGAAATATTAACTTAAAAAAGCATATGAGTCAGTCTCGACAAAATTACCCTTATCGCATTCTTAGAATGTCTTAGTTCCTCCTGTCATAACTTCATTAAATGCTCGATAATGTTAATATGAATGATACATGTTCTGCTTTTTAAAATACAAGATGTAAGCAAGTTCCATTTTAACATTTAAATTAAACAGTTACTATAAAGTGAATGGAAAAACAATGCTTTTATATGAGTAATTTTGTCAGAGACTGGCCCAAAAGATAATATCTGTATACTTTTTCTAGAAGTATTAAACAGTGATTAATGTGTTCAAGTGCTAACGGATATTTCCATTCGTTTTTGTCTTTTCTATGTAAATAAAGCTCTTTTTTTTCAAATAACTTGAGCAACTAAACTTTAATAGAGAACCAGGACACTAGTTTTCTTCAATTTCATTGGTCTGCCAGTGGGATATTATGTCGAGTTTTGAAAAGATACATCAAAATGATTTGCCATTGAAACCGAAAGTAGACATAAGGGGTGGGGGTCTTCCTCGAATTTCTTGAAGTTGACTTTTCCTTTCAGTACTATCTCAACAACATATTGAAGTTACATAAATTGATAAGCTTTTGGTCAATTTACTTTTGCTTATACGATTTTTAGTGTATTGAGACTGGATGCAAACGCTTTTACCTGTAAAATTCACTTGTGTTTTTCTTTTGAGTTGTGTGATATTCATAACTTATGCAAAATATCATTCAGATTAGTGTTTGCATTTATACGTTCATAATACATACCTTACTATTTATAGTAACAAATTCATATAGTAAATTTGGCTATTATTGTCCAGACCGGGGCACAATATTTCCGTTTTGTTTTCAATCGTAAAGAAATCATCTATTTAAACAGAAGCTTTGGAATGATTAAAACTAAAACTGCAATGTACGTACCAGAGAAATATCCCGATTTAAAATAACGCTTCCTCCAATATTTTTTTCTTATCGTTTTCTCCATACGTCCGTTAGAATAAAGCCTATTGCCGTATTGGTGTAGATACTCGAAGCTCGCAGCAGTGGTATAAGTATGAAACACTCTTAAATCATAGTCGTTACAGACTCATACCACGTTAAACACTTCTAGCATTCGTTATTTAAACATATTACGTCCTTTCCAATGATTTTGTAATGAAGTTCTTGTTTAAAAGCAAAAAGAAAAGAAACATTCAACCGACATTGATTTGCTTCGTTTGAAAAGTAAACATTCGTCGAATTACGTCACATTTTAAACTTAAATGACGTAATACTTGAATCGTGACGTAGTGCTCGTTCAATTAACAAGTGCTCGCTGAAGACGCTGAGTGAACACTTAATAAAAAGATGTCCAAATATATGTCTATAAAGGTATGTATTATAGACGTTAAAACACGGCTGAGCGGGGCCGAGGCGTGATAATCGGCCCTCGGTCGCAAACGACCCTCGGGCCGTTATGCTCCTCTCGGGCCGATTATCACGCCTCGGCCCCGCTCAGCCGTGTATTATCCTCTAAATAATTTGTATTTTGAAAAGAACTAAACTTTCTAGGAAAAACTACCTTTTTGCATTACCCCACAGAAGGAGCATGTTTGCAAAACCTTAACCGCATTCATATATCAAACAATGAGTCCCTGTATTCATTTGCTAACATTGTGAATCAGTTTAATCTTAAACTTTAGGTAGTTTACTGGAAATATCGATAAAAGAGAATGTTGCTTGACATGTGGCACATTACAGCATCCGTAAGTTTATCTTTTAAACCACTGTTTTAGGTTTATATAGTTATCAGTGTCGTGGAGAAATTGGAGGCTATGTAAGTATATTTTATTAAAAGATTATTTTCGTACAATATTGCCTCGTGAAATATTCTTGCTTACTTTAAAGAAAATTGAAGTGTT
Organism: Corbicula japonica; assembly: GCA_038501625.1. Taxonomy (NCBI): domain Eukaryota; kingdom Metazoa; phylum Mollusca; class Bivalvia; order Venerida; family Cyrenidae; genus Corbicula; species Corbicula japonica. The sequence goes on from JAZAYU010001036.1 coordinate 72,903, forward strand.
TTTTTTTAATAAAGAATCTTTCTTGTGTTAACCTTAAATATCAAGGAGTTTGGGGGTATAATGTAATTGTTCAAACATAAAGCATATAATAAGTTATTACCACGAAAGAACAGTGGTTTATTGTCCACCAATATTGACTTGTCACTGCATTTATTTTTGAAAAGTTCATGGATAAACACAGGTAGCTAACCTACGAATTAATCAAAATATTTGTCGACGTTACACATCTATTAAGTGTAGTGTAGAGGTATACGTGACTAACTTCTGGGTTGATTGTCCCTAGTTATAAATAAAATAAACAAAAAAAACCAATTATTAACCAGGTTTTTGTTTTGCCACTGACCGTTCGAAGGCGGTAACCCCTCCGGTTCTCACTTCCGTTATTTGTTTGTGGCGTCCATTTTGAAACTGATTTTTGTAATACCATGCTCTCTTTTCCTCTCTACTTTTTGGCTGTGTGGGGAGGCTGTGTATGCTGGATGTGGCCATTCCTGATATGCATATTTCATTTTTTTTAAAGAAAAATCCAGGTTATTAGATTGGGGTATGTCGTTGGGCGGGCGGATGGGCGGGCGGGCGTCAACATTTTGTGAAGTGTTAAGTTAAAGTGTTTTTTTTCTCAGTAACCGTTCAAGTTACAACTTTGAAACTTAACATAGTTGTCTGACATATCAATACCAATTATCAGGACAAGTTTCATAATCCCTGACTGTATTTTGACAAAGTTATCCCATTTTTCACTTAGAAATTGTGTGAAGTTTTTTGTGACAGTTGTGCTTTTTCTCAGTAACCGTTCAAGGTACAACATCGAAACTTAACATAGTTGTCTAACATATTAATACCAATTATCAGGACAAGTTTCATAATCCCTGACTGTATTTTGACAAAGTTATGCCCCTTTTTCACTTAGAAATTTTGTGAAGGTTTTTGTGAAAGTTGTATTTTTCTCAGTAACCGTTCAAGGTACAATTTTGAAACTTAACATAGTTGTCTGACATCTCAATACCAATTATAATGACAAGTTTCGTAATTCCTGACTGTATTTTGACAAAGTTATGCTCCTTTTTCACTTAGAAATTTTGTGAAGTTTTTTGTGAAAGTTGTGTTTTCTCAGTAACAATTTAAGGTACAACTTTGAAACTTAACATAGTTATCTGACATCTCAGTACCAATTTTGAGGACAAGTTTCATAAATCCTGACTTATATTGACAAAGTTATGCCCCTTTTTCACTTAGAAATGTTGTTAAGTTTTGTGAAATTTTTGTTTTCTCAGTTACCATTCAAGATATAGCTTTGAAACTTTACATAATTGTTTGACATCACAATACCAATTATCAGGTCAAGTTTCATAACCCCTAGCTGTGTTTTGCAAAAGTTATGCCCCTTTTTGACTTAGATTTTTTGTTAAGTATTTTGTGAATGTTATCTGTTGATGCCAAATTGCCTGTTGACGCATAGCTTGGTTTGTGAGTAGCTTATATCAACAGGCAGCTTGAGATTGCTTCCCAGGTGTCTGTGATAGTCAAGGTCACTCTTGCTAAATATAGAAAATCAGCTTACCCTCAATAACTTGAATTTGCTTTAACATGTGATGCCAAACTTAGTATATGAGTAGCTGATATCAAAAGACAGCTTGAGATTGCCACAGGTATCTGTGATCAAGGTCACTGTTGCTAAAAAAGAGTAGAAATTCAGTTTTCCCTCAATAACTTGTGTTTGCTTTGGTATATTTATGCCGAACTTAGTGTTGGTATCTAATATCAAGATGCAGCTTGAGATTGCTACCCAGGCGCCTGTGATAAAGCTCAAGGTCACTGTAGCTAAACAATAGAAATTCAGTTTCTGCTCAATAGCTTGAGTTTTCTTTGGCCTATTGACACCAAACTTGGTTTGTAGGTACCTTATATGAAGACAATACTTAGGATTAATACCCAGGTGTCTGTGATAAAGGTCTATGTCATTTTTGCTAAAAATAAAAATTTAGTTTTCTCCTTATCACTTGGGTTAACTGTGATCTATTGACACCAAACTTTCTTTGTGTAGCTGATACCAAGACGCAACTTGGGATTTCTGCTCAGAAGTCTGTAATCAAGGTTAAGGTAACTATTGCTAAAAATAGAAGTTCAGTTTCTTCATATCATATATTTTCTTTACAAAAGTATAAGTATTAAATGAAACCCTGGTTTTCTTGTTTGCTATTGAATTGTAAAATTAATTTGAAGTCGTTGTATAAGAAATACATTGAAATCGTTTCAATACATTTCGTTGTATGACAAATTTTAAAGGTTTTTGTACATTGCACATATTGTTATTTTTTCATTCCTTTATCTTTTATGATAAGTACAACTCGTTCAAAATACAATTAAAATAATCGGCTATACAATCTTGACAATACGCTATAGATTTCAATAGGTATTAAGGGGTCGCAAACATTGCAAATGGCGAAAAGTGGCTAAAATTTCAAAAATGAATTTGGGGTAAATACTTATTGCCAATTCTATTTAAGTAAAGAAAAATATTAAGCTAAATTTAGTCTAATTCATGTTATAATTACCAAGCACATACTAAAACAAAAGAAAAACCATTAACATGAGAACTCTGAATTTCATGGACAATATACCAAAACAACTCATACCTGAAATAAGTATATGCTGGTCTACAATGTTTAGTGCCAATTCGTCAAAATAATGTTAGGGTTTTCAAGAAATTCAAGGAGAACTTACTTCCGGGTTTCTACTTTCGGTTTGAAGTCAAACACTTTGATGTACCTTTTCAAAACTCGACATTATTTCCCACTGGCAGACCAATAAAAGTGAAGAAATATAGTGTCACGTGGCTGTATTTAAGTTAAGATGCTTAAGTTTAATAAAGTGCTTTATTTACATAGAACATACACACACAAAAAGAAATACCGTTTGGACAAGAAGTCTAGAACGGCTGCTTAAAACGTATTGAAAAAATGGTATAGGTATCATATAAACACTTACTTACAATACTTTGCGGTTATCTGTCAAAATAGTGTCAGAAATTTTAAGAAGTACATTTTGACTTCAAACCGAAACCGAAAGTAGAAACCCTGAAGTAAGTTTTCTTGAATTTCTTGAAAACCTAACATTATTTTGACGAACTGGCACTAGACATTGTAGACCAGCATATACTTATTTCAGGTATGAGTTGCTTTGGCATATTGTCCATGAAATTCGGAGTTCTCATGCAAACGGGTTTTTTTTTGTTTAAGAATGTGCTTGGTAATTAGAACATGACTTAGAATAAATTAAGATTGCAAACATTAAATACATCCTTAGCTTAATATATTTCTTCAATAAAATCTAGGTGGCAATAAGTTTTTCCCCAAAATTCATTTTTGAAATTTTAGCCTCTTTTCGCCATTTGCAATGTTTGCGACCTCTTAACGTCAAACGGTATACCACCGTCTGCTTTAGATCAATAATCATTTTGAGACTTTCGCGCGCATGCGCGAAAGTCTTAAGGGCTTGAAATCTAGAACACGGCAACGCGCAGTTTTTAACTTGCGGTGTATCACTGCGACATCGAGCGTATTCAAGTAAGCGGGGTTTTGTGGTCACCGCGAGAGCAGGCCGAAATGAAATCAGACGTTTTAAGCACATTCAAGCATACAAATCCACGAAAGAATTGTGATCTTTAGTACGTGTCCGTGTAATTTTGTAGCGTCCATGCCAAAAACTCCATCAAACAAATGTTGAGTGAAATCATGTCCAGCTACGTTAGTGAACAAACAGCTTAATATGCATGAGTAGTTTAGTTACGCCTTACAAGTTCCATAGTTGTGCGGCGTCAGAAAGTAGTGCATATTAAGAAAGTAAATTTATTATGAACGATGACGAACATTTGTACAGACAGTGCGACAAAGAGAAGAAGAAAACAATATTATGTTGGTGTTCAAACAAAAATGAAGGGATATTAAAAATCCAGTTATAAAGAAATCAGTCACGTGATCAGTGACAAAACTGTATTCAGGTCAGCGAGAAACACGTCTCTTTTTATCAGGATGTTGTTTTGTTTTAGACAATTAACAGTTTAGCAATCTCTTATTACTCTCTTAATTGAATTCGTTTTATCTCTAACCAGGAAATAACGGTTGTGCTTATCTTAACATTGGCCAATTCTTGTTAAATGCTGGAAATTACTCATCGGAGATGTAACATGATACTATGAATGAACATTCTCTACAAAGTTTAAGTAGCACCGCCTACTAATTAATATTAATAGCTTATGTCTCATTGATACTAGAAGTATACTCTACAGGATTTAGTATTGTTTAGTCAGCTTATACACTACATAACATTTGCATTTACAATAGTTGACAGGGTTGGATCCAGGATTTCAGCAAGGGGGGTTCAACTCGGCGAGTTATTTTTTAACAATGTTAATTTTTAACTAAGCTAGAAAATCAGTCCGTTTATCAGGCCCAAATTAATTTGTAAGAGGCCTAACTTATCATGGGGGGTCCGGGAAAATTTGAAAATCTTTATGCCAAATCCAGCATTCTGGGTTATTTTGTGGGGATTTTATAGCAGATGTTTGACTACTCTTTCATAATGGCCGTGAGCAAGTATTTAAGTTGACATGCAGTTTCTATCGTGTGCACATATTAAACGATGTAAGCCAAAGTTGACATTCTGCTGCGTAATGTAATTCTCCGGCGCGAAAGTCTTTCAACGCTATCAGCGCTTTGATTCATTTAGTGTTATTGCCTGTTAAACTTGTTTAATAAAGCAAACAATGAAGGAATGCACGCGATCTTTATGTATATACAATCAACCAAAGTTCTAATTAGTCATTAATTGTATATGTTTACAATGTATGCTAGTTTCGCTTCTTCCCTACGTCAAAAGAGGTTGTGGAACGAACTGTTTTGTCTTAAAACCAATTATTTAATGTCTTTTTAATCTTTATTGATTGTTTTCTTAAATGAATCCAATACCATTTATTTACACCGTAGGGTCAAAATAAGAACAGTCTTTAATTGAAAGGGAGGTAATTTTAAAACTGGATACTTTAAAATGGGGTTTATTTAAACAAATATGCTGTTGATTAATCATGTTTTCTGTTTTTCCTACTAATTAGGGGTCCTATTAAAATAAAACAAGGAATTTAGAGCAAATTTCTGTTTGCTTGACCTTTTTATGCAATAAATGCATTTGAGCAAAATTAACGATAACTCTCGCCAAACTGTTCCAAGGTTAATTATTACAAGATTAAATCTTAAGTTGGAGACTGTTGTTGGCATATGATAATAAATAAAGAGTGAATTCAATGTCTTTCTAATAAAAAGTTACGGACAACAAGTGGCAGTTTAGAACTTTTGAGTAGTGTATTTCGGTTTTGAAAATGATTATCTAAACTGCAAAATATTTGGTAAATAACCCCTATTTAGGATTAGGGTTATACAACGTGGTTTGTGATGTCATATTTCGGTATTACGGCAAGAAATGAAACCCTTTTTATTTAGTTCACCATTTTTGAAGAAATTTAGCGCATTCGAAGCAGAAAGTTGAACTCTCCCCACAATTGTCAATACGTTAGTCGCCCGGTGTTCACTTTTGCCTTTGATTCGGGGCAAGTAATGTAATTGAATGATATTTTTGTTTCAGTATTTGCCTCGAATCACAAACAAAATTAGACAAAAGGCAACCAATACTTTCCTTAGAATATGCTAAATTGAATGTGAAAATGATGGACTAATAAAATACTCACAAGGCTTCTCAGATTTGAATCAATGTTTTTTTCTTGCCGTAATATCGAAAAATAACGTCACCAACCTCGTGGTATGGCCATCATTGTAAAGATATTATTTTATTTAAATGACAGAATGAATGTTTATGACCGGATGAATGACAGATGCGAATGTCATAACACTTTTATCGGATACAGACATCGATAATTATTTGTGTTTTTGTTGTGGCAAAATTTGACTTTTTCAAATACCCAATATCAAATTCAAATTCACAATAAATGTAATAAACGCTTTACAATCATTATTGTTTAAATTTTGTGTAATTGTTAATTTATTTATTAATCACGTTAATGAAAAAGAAATAAAAGAAATCAAACGAATATCTGGCATACACCAGTGGGTATCTGCAAACATATTCTTTGTGCTTAGCGAACTTAGTAGTATGTGTTTCACCGTTTTTATACGCTGAATTGACTGCATTTACTCTAGTCTCAGTGACATAATCGAGTTCCCAACAAATTGCTTGACAACGCTACACGCCTCTTACGTTTGATATGTTCGTTATGGTGGATACACGTCCTTTAAAGTACTCGGGTTGATTTGGAGTAAAATATGATATGGCGACAGCGCATAGCCATGCAATTCCGATTAGATAGAGAGATAGATTTATTTCAGTATAAAATGGTTATAAACATGGTTTAAATAACAAGTATAAATTAGTTAACAATACAACAAACACATAATTTGATTAAGACTTATTGACATGGAGAAGGTTCACAATAAAATGACTTTAAATGAGAACAGTTATTATAAAATTCATGTATGTAAATAAATATCACATATTATTGCCATTATAAATACATGAATACCGAGGATGACACAAAAAAGGGAAAATATTTCCCTTATTTCCATTGTGGTCCTCAAATATTATGATAAAGTTAACAGTCATAGAAAGGATGTAACACTGATTTCTAAAAGCAGGAGTAAATTGAGCATGGTAAAAATTTAAGCCAAAACGTTTGCAAAAAGTTCTAGCAATATACAATTTGTTATTTTTATCACACTGCATATATCACATGGTTCTAATATAAAAGAATATGTAGTACATAAAATACATTAAATTAAAACTCTGTATACATCTGTTTCCTAACAGCTAATTTAAAATCTGTAAGTTTGTTTATATTTTTGACAGAAGTAGGTAGAGTGTTCCAGAGTTTGCATCCATTATATGAAAACGATTTCATGCCAAATCCTTTAACTTTGGGAATACTGTAACAGCCAGTTTCTCTAAATCGTGTACTGTATGAATGAACAGAATCAGCTGGAATAAAATGTTCCTTTAAGTATTCAGGAGCAATATTATGTTTGATTTTAAAAACGTGACTTGGCGTAATAGAATCAACTCTTTTCTTAACAGGTAACCAGTTAAGACGATTAAAATGGGTCACATCTAAATGAGTTCTAGGGTCCAAATTTAAAACAAACCTAATGCATTTATTTTGCATAATTTGTAGTCTATCTTTACACTTTTTTGTGATACTATGGAACCAGAAACAACAAGCATAGTCAAAATGACACTGTATTAGACAAGAAACAAGGAGTTTTCCTGTATAAAAATTTCAATCTTGAACTAGCCTTTTTCATTATTTCATTTGCTTTGGAATCACAAGAAAGATGTTGGTTAATAGTTGCACCTAAATATTTCACTGAGTTAGTGGATTTGATGTTCGTTCCATTACAAGAAATGTCCAAATCTGAGCTAGTTTTCAATTTAGGTTTAGAGCCAAAAAAAAATGGATTCAGTTTTTCCAAGATGTAGAGATAATTTGTTATCTACTAACCAATGACAAACAAATTCAAGGTCTTTGGACAGAGCAGTTGTAATTTGGTCTTTGTTTTTACCTGACACTAGAATAGCTGAGTCGTCAGCATAAAGTAGTAACTTGTTTTTCACCACACCAGACATATCATTAACATAGATTTAAAATAAAAGTGGGCCAAGAATGGAGCCCTGTGGCACGCCACAAGTAATTGCACATGGAGAAGATGAAATATTTGAAATATTAACAGATTGTAATCTGTCAGATAAATAGGATCGAAACCAATTTACAATGTCTGTACTCAAACCAATAGCCTTGAGTTTAATAAGTAAAATATCATGGTTAACTGTGTCAAAAGCTTTTTGGAGATCAAGTAAAATCATACCAACCATATTGTCTTTGTCCATCTCAAATCTTATAAAATCAGATAAATGTATTAAACAAGACTCTGTGCTATATCCCCTTCTAAATCCCGATTGAAATTGATAAATTAATTGTTCTCTGTTAAGTAAAATTCAATTTGGTCATGAACAACCCTTTCAAAAATTTTGGAAATATTAAGTATAGAGACTGGGCGATAATTACCAACATCAGTCTTGTCACTTTTCTTATACAAAGGGACAACTCTGGCCATTTTTAAATCATCTGGCACGACGCCTTGTATTAAAGATAAATTTATAATGTGTGTCAAAGGAGAAACAATAACTGCAGCACCATCTTTTACAAATCTGGCTGGTATACTATCTAAGCCAGTAGCTTTAGAATGACTCAGATTGTTGATATATTTAAGAACCTTATTTTCAGGTACTAAAGAAAATGAGTATGAATTTTTAAAAACACCTTTCTTTGAGTAGAAAAATTCAAAAAACTGTTTACCATACACACCTGATGAAGTAGGCAGTTTAGCTACAAGAGTAGAAGCAACAGTAGTATAAAAAAAATTAAACATATCACATATCTTATCTTTATCAAAACATATTTCTCCATTTATTTTAAGACCAATATTGCTTTCAGATGATGTTTTGGATTTTTTTAGAGGGAAGACCTAAATCTTTCAGTGATTTCCAAAGAGATTTAGAATCATTTTTATTGTTGTGAATGGAAGTAGTAATGAAACCCTGTTTAGATTTATGAATAAGACTTTGACATTTGTTTCTCAGACTTTTGAATTTATCATAATTTTGATCAGTTTGTTCTTAATAAACTGTCAACATGCTCTATCTCTTTCATTAATACACTGTAAAATTTCTTCATTTATCCATTCCTCAGACCTTTGCTTAATTCTTACTTGTTTGACTGGAGCTACTGTATCTAACATGGACAAGAAACTATCTTTAAATATTTTGTAAGCTTCAACAACATCATTGCAAAGTAAAAACAAGTTTCAATCAAATGATAAAAGGGATGCCTGAAAGTCATCTTTATTATAGTTTTTCATGGAGCGTACTTAAAAAGTTTTATGAGCTCCTATACTAGGTCTGAAAACTTTTCTAGTACAATAAATTGCAAACTCATCACTAAAATTTGTTTTCAAAACACCACACTGTACAACTTTATCACTATCTGTGGCTAAAATCAAATCAATTACAGAAAATGTGGAATTCCTTGTAACATCTTGAATCAATTGCTTAAAACAAAACATATCCATAAAAGTTTTTAAATGAGATTGTAGGCTACCACTGGTAAAAGAAGAAACATCAGTATTAAAATCACCTAACATATAGGTTTCACAATGACTAAGGTTCAAATGGTTAAGAAACAAGTTTTCTAAAATGCTATAAAATTCAGACTGTTTTGGAGGTCTATACACAGTTCCAAGTAAAGTTGGTTTTGTCTTTGGCAATAACACTTCAATCCATATGGCTTCCAGTTCATCACGTTGTAAATCATCCCGGGGGTTAAAAGCTAGATCATTCCGGATATATATGCAAACTCCTCCACCATGGCGGTTCCTGTCACGACGAACTAGGTTGTAGTTCTGAATGTGTAGCTCAGAATCAAAGATGGAATTGTCCAACCAAGTCTCTGAAATACCTATGCAAGCTGCATGTGTTTGATTAGCCAGTAAACGGATGTCGTCAATACTAGGAAGGAGACTTCTAGCGTTCACATGTATAAAATGAAGGCCACGTTTGTTAAAACAACTGTATTGAGAGTCCTCATCGGGTCCTGGAGATGGGTGTCTATCACCACCAGACATGGGGCGAATTAAATTTTAATGCTAATGCATTAATAATGCATTACTTTTTGTCAGTAATGCAAGGTAATGATTAATGCAACAGATTTAGCATTATTTTAATGCTAATTTAATGCATTACCTATGCCAAAATGCTGTAATGCTTAGCATTTTTGAGCATTAATTGGATTTTGTTTACTATTGGATTTTGTTGATTTGTTTTATTAAATAATATTTATATTAACAGTAACCTTTTTTATGCAATGATACTCGAAATATTTAATATGTAGTAAGTCTATTACATATCTTATTTATAGCAAGAGAAAAACATTTATATGACAGTTAAGTATTTTGATGTGTTTACTATTAGTAAAACATGATAGTGACTATAAGTGAAGTCTTTTCATCAGAATGTTGTAAAGTTTGAACATTTTTTATGGTTAAGCAATGAGATATTAAGCTTAGTTGTCTTAAGAAAATGCTAAATTTAAAACATATCAATAGCCAGTGATCTATAAAGCTCTGTCAACAAATTCAATACTTTTATTTTATTTTAAATTGTTTTAGTGTACACATTCATTGGGATAAGATATTTCCCACCAATTGTTTAACACTTAAATGTTCCTAAAATGTTACTGATAGAAATTTGAAGTTCAGTGCAAAATACCAAAAATGTTGTTCTCAAATAAAATAGCATGGAAATTAAATTAAAGCTTCAGACTTGCAAAAAACTCCTACTTTCACAATCAAATGAAGTTATTTTTCTAACCATTTATCCAAATTATACTAACTGAATCAGTGTCATTGTAAAATATTAGAGGCTATGTAAGATTTCAGGAAATCAGCATATAATGCAGATGCAGGTGACAAAATGATTTAATTTGATAAGTTGACAGTGTAGTCATTTGTCAATACAACACTCTAAATGTGTGAAAACAGCAATAAGTCAAAGATAACAAAAGTGTGTAAAAAAGCTAAACCTGTATTAATCTATATATACTGAGAATAGTTTTGTTGTAAGTTCTTGAGGTGTCACTTTAGATCTTCACACTTTTAGACTGATACTTTGTATATTATACCTTGGGGTGATTTTTGGGGAGATGATCCATTTTGTACTTCTACTGAAAGTTTACTTTTTATTTTTTTTGTCAGTTCACTTGTAAAATAATGCTTAATTTAATGCATTACTTTTTGAAATAATGTTAATTTAATGCATTACTTTCTCAAAATAGAGTAATGCTAATTTAATTTCATGCACAAATTTGGCAAATAATGCTAATTTAATGCATTACTTTTAAAAGTAATTCGCCCCATGTCTGATCACCACACAGAATGAGACATATCTGTAGCCAGTTGCTCACCGAGCGGAGCGAGTATGATAAAAAGCAGAGCGGTTTTTATTATGCGTAGATTTATGTTTATAGTTAGTATCACTGTAGGTTACAAACTTTTTGTAGAATGTTAAGTGTCCAAAAGTTGTTGTAATAGTTGCTTGTCCGAAAATGGTTTCATCCGAATATATCTACAGTTTGTCATTGACGTCGGTGTAGTTGCTTAAAGAGATACAAGTAGAAGAAGCTGTAGGTAGTTCATTTTCAAGGGCATATACCCTTGATTACTCTACCATTTGAGCAGGGATAATACTCAAAAACCCTAATAAACGTAATCGTTACTGTATGACATTCGTAACCGATTATAAATTGATAACAGTACTGATTTGATGTACGGGTTGACTTTCTGCGGCCGCTTCACTGCACTTATAATACTACAGTGTATTTTAAATGATATTGCCCCTACTTGGAAGCGAACCCATACCGAAAGGCGAAAGCGCATGGCCATGCAATTCCGAGCACGCTACAGATTAAGCAAGCAATTAGTATGTGAGATTCCTGTAATTTGTTTGATTTTGCATAACTCTTTTCAATTCAACTTAATAATTTATGTCAGTATATAAAAGCTTTTTTTAATTATTTTAGAGTGCCTTCTGATGCAGGAATGCCCTTGGTATACACCGAGTCGTTTCATTGTTGGACAAAATGTGTGAAAGCATACAACGTTGCGCAGAGGTATTTGACAGATATAGCACGAGATACATGGAATCGATACATTTTCAAGATAGGACACGAAAATGTCGAGAAATTTGTGGAATGCTTGTTTACAACAGGAGATTATGCAGCTACAATACATTCGAAAAAGAATGATATTTCGTGTAAACACGAGAGCTGTCGCAAAGTTTTTGAAGAACTCGAGAGTCTTTTGACTGAACCAGCTGCTGTAAATCGCAAGCGTTCGATGGCAGAAATGCAATCAGCACAGGAGACGAATGTCGCTAGTTGCGATAAAACTGTTTCTGAAACAACAATTACGACATCCCGTTTGGATAATTCGTTTGCCCTGGCATTTTTATTCCATTGTGATGGCAATAAAAATGCGAAAGCAATGTTCATTGAGTGCAATTTCGTCGAGTTAACTGAGATGATGAGGTGTTGCAGACTGTTTAATGCTAATGACTGCGTTAAAGATTTTAATAAAGTAAGTATCGTTATTGGTGTTAACAAATATTAGAAAAGCAACTGCTTTTGATAGGCCGCATCAAAAATAATAAGCGTAGTTTAAAATGACATATTTGTTGGAATGAATGACGTCAGGTTATATTTTACGAAATGTTATAACTAAATTATATATATTTTTTGAAATCTCGAAATGAAATTCTTGTTAGATGAAGAGTTTGTATTAATGTGCTTTTATTAAAATCCGTCACGAACCATGGCAATAATCATGCCCCATATTTAGTTGACATTTTGAAACACGGAAAGATATTTTGAAATACAAAATGCCGATATGAGTCGTTGTCATATATGATATGTACTTCACTTACAGATCGTGAGCAGGCTCTTTCAAACTAAGCCATTAGTGTTCCTTTTTAGATTTGTCATGTTCGACGACTTTTGAATGTTCCTGTTTTGCCATTTAAATCTAATAGTCATCATCTATTATATTCATCTAAAATCACAATATTTAACGTGAACCAGGGCATTAGATTGAGGATTCTGTTTGTAGCAAAACATCTTGATATTTAAATTCATAAATAAATTTACAATCAATTAATTGAAATACTTTAACGCATTATTGTTATAAGTGCACACAAAGTGAAATTGGGGCGTTAAGCAGAAGCTTACCGCATCATAAAATTAAGAAGGTGCGTCTTGTTTCCGATGATCAGGTAAAAGTACTGTATTGAAGGATCGAACAGATCGCTCGTATTATTGTGCACGTAAGGAAGAGTTAATTGTTTTTTTAAGGTGACCAGTCAGTGGCGATCAACAATGTGCTTACTGGAAAACAGCATGCGTGCCGGGAAAGTAACAACGCACATCGAAACCATGAAAAGCCTTTTTCGAAAGCTTCAAGCTGTAGACAAACGCAGTTACTGTGTGGATGCTATAAACAACCTTGAAGAAGTATTCGCATATTTATAAGCCTGACATTTCACTCGACACGTATTAATATTTTTTAAAAGAAATACGTAGTCATTTTAACGAAACTCATTTTTGTACAACTGATCATTCCAATGCCACACCTTCTTTCCATTTGCATTTCATTTGAAATTCACAGTAGCTGTTATTGTGCAGTTTGGCGGCCGTAAAAAGTCTCTCCATCATATATTCAGTGCACTGATCAGTAAAATAATCCGTTACCAATGTCATGAAGTGACGATAAAGTTTAACAGGGTTCTCAAATCGACCGTTTTGTGGGATTGTCTCTTCTAGCTCAATCGGTAACGTTGTCGGAATTAAATGTTGATTTGTGCAAGACATTTATAACTAACTTGTGTGTGAGGTAAGTTTCATTTTCGCCTTTACAAAGTGGAAATGGAGCATTTAAAAATATTCACAATTGTTGTGCAAAGAAAACCGATAAATACGCATTTGACGACAGGCTACATTAAAAACAACCATTCATGCAATACAAATACAAATACATTTGTAGTGCGCACAATTATTTATCAATATTGTGTTGCGCTTCACAGAGATCATTAGCTATTTACAAAGTCACACACAAAGCATTGAAGCTTTTTAGCTGTAAAACAGTTTAAATAAATAAGTTTTCAGTTCCTTTCTTGAAGTGGTTTCATTTCTCATACATTTTAGGTCTTTAGGAAGGACATTCCATTATTTTGATCCTACTACAGCTATTGATCTGTCAGCAATTCTGGTTCTTGTTTTTGGAACAGTAAATTGAATGTCGTCTGAAGATCTTAGTCTGTATTTTCCCTGAACACGGTTGAACAAACAATCCAAATAGGAAAGGGCTGTTCCCTGCACAGTTCGAAAAACTGATAGATACCAATACTGACTTTAGATTCATTGAATCGAAACACTACAAAGACAACGCCTAATCACATTACTCATAACACGCTACCTATTACGCTCGGCGGACAACCCATCGCCCCGCCCAAAAGAAAATGTTGCGCGGATACTGCCGAGTAACGTTAGCGTCATTATGTGACAGGTTCTTGATAACACAAAGTTGCAAGTTGCATTGTACGAGGGATGATCCAAAATAAAGTAGTCTTTTGTTATAGTTTTTACATTATTCAAAATACCACAAATAAAATTAAACTAGCTTTGTCCAGCATATTCACACAAAATATCAGCATTATACAACATCACATAATAAAACTATGAGCAATTTAGATCATACACTAAGCGCCATCCGGCTCACGTCAAATTAGATCTGTCAACGTCAATGAAGTTATTTCACTCGCGCAACTTTAGTGAAGCAGCGTAGGCCTTTGTTAAAAGCCTTTCACAAGAATGCGATGCCGGTGAACCACTGCATAGCAGTGGATTATTGCTGGTCGTCATGATTCGAGCAATAAATTGGTTTCTTTTTGCTCGTACCGCCGCAAATACGCCCGAAATGCAATACCCATCGTCCCGTATCGCGGTCCTTTAGAAGCCGCACCCCCAGTCGGACGTGTACCTGTAATAAATCATTACAAACGTGTTATTGTTATAATATAACAAGTCTGTGCTTTGCAGATGAAGTGTCTGTAGCAGTTTACTCCAATACAATTTAAATAACGCATTTATTAGTATGAAATAATTTAATATATGACTTTATATTGAATATCAAACAAACACATTTTTACAATTTAAATAAACGCATTTCTTAGTATGAAATAATTTAATATATGACTTTATATTGAATATCAAACAAACACATTTTTAAAAAACAAATTAATTTTATAAATACTATCGTTAATATTTCTTTGACAAATGTTATTGAAAATGTAATTGATCCATTCTATCCGTTGCACGATTTGATATCGAGTTTCGAATTGTTCGGAAAGCGCATTTATGGCTAGACTTCTGTCCGCTTCAGTCGCCTTCCGGATTGACGTCACTGTCGGCATGTCGAATTTCTTTTTTCTTCCATGCAGCCGGCCTATTTCAAGATTCTCCTTTCCATTCTAAAACCACTGTCACCAATTAAAAACAAGAGCTCGGTTTACGGAAGGTTTCATTTGCATATGCTCAATCTTTTTAAGCGTTTATGTTGGCGATTTTGCAAAATCTTGACACAATTTATATAAGCGCGTATTTCCAAGCAATCTAGTGACAACATTTCTGACATTTTCAGGTTAGTGATAGCTCGCTAAAATATTGATTGTTTTTAAAACGCAAAGTCCGAATGAGATATAATTTTAATATAATGTCATTCATATACCGGCTCCTTTTTCTTTGGCAGTTTTGTGTATATTGACAGGTATGTGCTTTACAAAGTACAATGGCAACGCCGTGCGCCGCATGCGTGTTACATTGGTTATTAAAATAAGAGACGCGCTTTGCGAAACAATTAAACATATAATTATTTGAGCTAAGTTTGTTGTGTTTATGTTCGGATTCACTTTAGAATATCATTTATTGCGACAATGTTACAAATAAAGATGCAATAACAAAAGTCTACGGTATTTAATAATTAACATCACTCGACAACATTTTCTGTTATAAGATCTTAACACAAAATACAAAACTAGATTTCTTATAACAATTCTTAAATTCGAGTCATCTACTTGCAAATAAAATAATAAGTTAGGACACTGCCCAACCCGCATACCATGCAATACAATAGCCATTAAGTCTTAACTTAGCAATAATTGATGAATAAATTGAATATTTTCTTTTACTTTTTATTTTTCTTAACTCAAACAGCTCTGCATAAAAAGTGATTGTGAAATGTCCTGCTGCGGTGGTCGTATTAACTGAAATTGTTTTTTTTAACTTCAGCTTGCCTCGATGGATTTTGCATTAGAATATCGTAACAGGGAGTATTTAGTTTTTGCCAAAAGCATTCTTGAGAATAAGAAGTCCGCAATTGAGGAAGTTTTCTCTGATGCTAAGGAGGAGCTTCTAGAAAAAACAAACAAATTGATACAATCGATAGAGGTAGGTAAATCACAACAGAACTAACATTTAACTTTTGCGTACCAATGTGAAACATTTCAAGATTTATCGCCGGCTACGAATTGCCGCCATTCTCGACTCGGAACAATAGAGACATTATTTTTTCATAATTCATTAACAGGTTCAATCTATTACAAACCGAGCAATACTTTGATTTTTGTCGTATCAGGGGCCTACAAAGTTCTTTTTCATTTATTTTATAGTAGAATGTTGCGAGCCCGATTAAGTTAAAAATGATTACAATTACAGAACCTAAAGCTCCCTTTTTCGTTTAGCCCTGTAATTGTGTTCTTGCTGATTTTATTCCAGGAGCTCTGGTCTCGGTATTCTTTTATAAATGTTTGGATTGGAAGCTTTTTGAGTGTTTTTGGTTGGTTGTTTTTATTCAGAAGGTTTTACCGAATGTGATATGATTTTTTTGTTTATAGCAGAGGTTAAGTCCTAGTTAAACCTTCACTGTTGGTTCAAAACTTCGGATGACATAATTTTATTTTTGTCTCCTTC
Source organism: Corbicula japonica (assembly GCA_038501625.1). Classification (NCBI taxonomy): domain Eukaryota; kingdom Metazoa; phylum Mollusca; class Bivalvia; order Venerida; family Cyrenidae; genus Corbicula; species Corbicula japonica. The sequence goes on from JAZAYU010001036.1 coordinate 89,593, forward strand.
CTAGGAAAATCTAATCAAAGAAGAAGAAAACGAAATGGAGCGACTTCAATTGCTCAACGAAATGATGGAAAATGATCGACCAGGGAGGCCTAAAGCTACACCGATAACACCTCATTCCATCAAACTTTCTTGGGATCCATCGAAGAAATTTGTCGACAATGACTATTATCAAGTAAGCTACAAGATAAATGATAGCACCAAAAGATGGAAATTTCTGACAGAAGAATATTCAAAACCCGAAGCCGATGTTATTAATTTGATACCACATACCAAATACATATTTCGTGTCAGACTGGTATCCCAGCATGGTGAAGGTCCTTCAAGCCAAGAGAGCGATGAATATACCACAGGACGTTCTCCAGTATCTGAGATAGCCAACAACGCAGAATTAATTGAAAAAAGCGACACTCTACTGGCAAAGTATCGATTGCCCAAGAGACAAATATATGAAAATAGTGAAGCTAAAATTCGAACGTTTGAAATAGGTAATTTAAACTAAATCTTTTATAAAAACATGTATTAATTCAATAAACGTTGACGAAGGTAGGTTTCGTAAATTGGATTTTTAAATGTAAATAAAATGTTTTTGAAATAAATATAATAAAACATCTGCACTGTAATTTTATATGCAAATGATAAAAGTAAACATCATTTCTATCTGAGGTACATTTTTACTTAATTTAAAATATTGTATTGTGTTTATTTATTTGAAATAGGTACCCCCAAAGAGGAGAGCAAACTTGGCAAAACAATAATACTAGTTGGAAATGACGCCTCAGAGAAGAACAAATTTATCGACGTCCTTGTTAACTACATGTATGGTATAAATTGGAGTGATCCCTTCAGATTTACCGTCACTGATTTACAGTCAGAAAAAATACAAAGCAGCGAAACCGATCAGGTACCTTTTTATATAAGAACTACAAATTTGATAAGGACCACTTGTAGCCTGTAAGATTTCCCATTTTGATAATTTTACAATCATGTTTCAGTTCAATAATTTAACTCAAATATTAACTAAATTATCGGTTTTAAATAAAAAACAACAATGAAAACCAAATACTCTAAGTATCATTAAAAAGTAAAATATGCATATCAGGAATCGCCACACTCACAAAACACAGCCTTTCCACGCAGCAAAACAAAAAGAAGAGGAAGAAAGAGAGCATGTTAGTTATAAGTATTTCAATTAAGAGATACCGCCTCGGAACGGTCAGTGGCAAAACAAATTGCCACTGGGGGTTTAAACCAGGTTCTAGGGTGCTATTCAAAATGATATCCTTAACAATAATAAGTGCAGACCAAAAAAGTGGCCCTTATCAAATTCTGAGTAGTATAGTACAGTGACCTAACAAATATTCCGATCATTAGGTTAAATTGCCTTTAAACTAAAATGTTATATTTATCAACGTTTCTATTAAAGTAATTAAAAGATGTTATAAGCTCTTGAAAAGCGAACAGGCTGTGAAAGATTAATCCCTTAAGATTACAATTACGTTCATTTCATTTAGGTTGCTAAAACATAACTGCAGACCGATACTTGTACTATTCTTGAATAAAGTGAAATATGCATATTAGGAATCGCCACACTCACAAAACACAGACTATCCACGCAGCGAAAAAAGAAGAGGGAAAAAGAGAGCATATTGTTATAAGTATGTCAATTCAAATTAGACGCCACAAACAATTAAGGGGTAAACACACTCCTCCCAATCCTGTTCATCGATAAAAAGAAAATTATCAAAATCTCAATAACGGCTAAATGCCGTTAAATGAAACTTTGAACAAATGTATGTTATTAATGTATCTTTATTTTGCATACAGTAAGACACGTTAGAACAGTAAAAATAGCGAGATATCTTAAAATTCCCTCAACCTATTAATTACCATAAATTCACAAAAACTAAACAACACACAACATAATTTTAAATGCCCACATGAGTAATATGATAGTGACAACAATTTTTGTGCCCTCGTGACTTACATATGTAAACATTACGAGATATTAGTAAAATGGTGTTTGACCTTCAACTTTCTGGTGGCTTCCTGGTCGCGTAAACGGATGACAATCACTGATTTCTCTTTAGTAGTTGAAAGTTTTTTACAAAGTACACAACATTTCCTTGTCAGTAACATTGCACTCACATGGGAATTTCAAATTATGTTTTGTATCGCTTGGTTTTTGTGAATTTATGTAAATAGAATTTTAAGGAATTTAAAGGTCTACTTTGTTTTCTTAACTATTCTAACGTGTCTTACTGTATGCAAAATCAAGATACATAACTAACATTCATTTGTGCAAAGTTTCATTGAACGGCATTTTATCATTATTGACATTTTGATAATTTCTTTTTATCGACGATGAACAGGATTGGGAGGAGTGTGGCAAGCCCTTAACGAAAAAGAAAATCCTTAATTTCTCTTTAAATATCTAAATTTTAAAAGATTGCTTAAGTGTCGAACTTAATCATTGCATAGTTTGTTATTTCAGACAAAATGCAGCACTGAATGGATTTCACTGTTATTGATTAACACTGAACCAAGTAGTCGCATAGAATATCAAATCCGTCTGATAGATATTACGCCGTCAAGTAATACACCAGAAAATGAAACAGATGAACAACTAAATCGGCTGTGTTTTTACCCTTGTCAAAAGGCAATTACTGAGGTCAACGCGTTGTGCTTTTTTCCGTTCACTACAACAGAGGGCCATTTACATTCGGTATTTTCCTGTTTAGGGAATGATTTCAAAAACAAGATATGCGCAATCTCAACAACTGAGATGAAGCAACTTCCTTCAGTTCTGCCTGGTTTGGCTGAATCTAAAATTCCATTGTTTACATTTAAAAATTCAACCACTTGTTATGAAAACGAAAGGAATGAAATTGAAGAAAGGTTTCTTTGGGAAATGGATATGAACATTTGCAAAGAATTTTTCATTCATCTTCGAAGAACCAGACCCTGTAGTTTCGCGATAACCAAAGAAGTTATAACTTATCATCTGCAGGTTAATGATGTCGTCCTTGAAATTAAGAGAAATCTTGAGATAGGTTATACGAAAGTCGCGGAGCTGAAAACAGAAAAGCAACATTTGCTTGAGGTAAAAAACTCTATAAGGCAAAATGCTAACTATCTGTTCGAAGAGGAGGAAGACCATTACGTCAAAGAAATCATACCAGGAAAAAAATCGACCATATGTTTGGAATGTCGCTATACATGCCATGATGATTGTGCCATCGATTCTGCAAATAAAAAAAGCTGTTGTGTTATGGAGAATGGACAATGTACCAAATGCCCAAACAATTGCCACTGGTCACGTCACACGATAGACAATTTCGTCTTTAAAAAAGATGGCAAACTTAAAGTTTTGAAAAGAAATGATGATGTTTTCAGACTATATCAGCAAGCAACAGACTTGGAAAGTAAATATGAAAAAACTTTAGAAGCCCATATCAACGAATTAAAAGAATTTTGCGAAAGAATTAATAATTTAATGCAAACAATTTACCAATACGGTAAAAAGATTAACGAGAATGCATTATTTTGCGAATTAAAGTCATCAATTACTGATATTGAGGGGATAGTGAGTAGCTTCAATGAGATAGCCTTACGAGAAATCGAATACACTTAAAAATAACACCTTAAATACTTAAATGTCAATAATGCTTCCTTAGTTGTACATCGATCAGAACACTGAAAATTCTTGTTAGACTCTCAAACTTATGATGTGTGCCAACAACTTATCAGTTTTAGCTTTTGAATGAACAATGATACCATAGATGGGTGTGCTTCTGTCAATAAAATAAACAGGCGTTGTTGAAAAGACAAACACTTAAAATCCGATCATGTTTTTTTGGAAACCGTCTAACACATGATCATCAGTATCTTCATCTTCCTAATATTTTATATCTCAAACATTTTTTATAATCTGTTTGAATTTATTTGAACGCTTGAAAATTCAAGTTGAATTACTTTGTCTTGTTCAATAAACTCTGGCGAAACCGGGCTGCATTACACTATCGTTTGAGATGTCCAAGTTTCTCATGGTTATGCGGCTTTGACAGTAATATACATTTCGATTACTGCTTATGAACAGGATCAAATTAACCAAGCCTGCAATATTTTGTCATGTACGGTGGCTTTCAAAGTTCTATTTTTCGTCTATTTAACGACCTACCAAGTCCCCCTATTTATCCAATCTGCTTTTTTTGCCTTGGACATCTAGCGAATGAAGAAAATGTTCTATTTTTCGTCTATTTAACGACCTACCAAGTCCCCTTATTTATCCAATCTGCTTTTTTTGCCTTGGACATCTAGCGAATGAAGAAAATTCTTTTACATTTATTTCAGTGCAAAAGTATATCCAAGTGTTGGGGTGAACCTGTTTCTTTTTTAAAGTTTTCTCTTTACCTCCTCTGCTTACTTTTCTTTAATCCTTATATTTTCCTATTAGATGAACTTTTTCCACTCGTCCCTATAATTTATTTTGCTGATTTACCTTGACTGGCTGTTTGATTTATTGATTTAGTGAGTGATTGATTTATTTATTGATTGAGTTCAGCGCGTTCGCTTGTTCTTTAATCCATCTCACTCTAACTATTTTTGTCATCTGTTTATTATTTGTGCATTTCTTTAAACCAAATCTAGCGAAATATAACACAATTGTTGTCAAATAACAAACCATTTAAAAGTAAATTTCGTTTAAATAAACCATTGTTTTGTAATAGGTATTTTTAATATTAATCATTTTATCTTATGTTTAAGTGTTCACATTGTTTTTAGAAGGTATTGTGTATGTTTTCGAGCTTTGAGGTTAAAATATGATATGCCCCTTTAAGAAACATCATTTTATATTATTATATTTACAGCACTTTCGAGATCAGTATTGCCCATTCTGTTGAAATCCTGCATGCATATAGCCTTATGTCAAAATTAGATGTCCTGATACTACACTTAACCAATGTTCTAACTACATCGATTTTAAATGTCTGTAACTCCGAAATTATAAATCGAATTAACAAGATTTTTTCAACATTTATTTTCCACATGAGTACCTTTAAATTCGCATAGTTTTTACAAACCACCTCGGTGTAGACTGTGCGCCCGGGCACGACGGCACGAAATTACACTTTGCGCACGTGCAACGCAATTTTAACCAAAAAATCAACATAACACAGCATAATTGCATCTCTTTAACAGTCCAATCGAAACAAAATAAAATGGTTCGGATGTCTATTGAAGAGAGGGCAAGAGCCGTTGGTCTTGTTGAGGGTGGTTGGTCGCATTCGCATGTACGGTTGACAATCGTTTACAATGTTTACAATTAAGTTTCTTTTTGACCGATATCATTTGTTTTCTTTATAATCTAAGTGCTGAAATTTATTACCTCCATAATTTTCTTATAGGTGGCCAGAGTAATGCATGTGCAGAAGCGCTCCATCACCAACTTGATAACCAAGTAAAGGCTCACCGGAAGTGTTCGCGACCGCTCACAACGGCCCCGACCGAAGGTCACGACAGCAAGATAAGACAGATTTATTGTTTTGAGCCATTTAAGGAACAGGAGACTGACTGCAGTTGAAAATGCACAAGCCACCATTGGACGTTATGGTCGTCCAATAAGTTCGGAAACCGTACGTAAACGTTTACGAGCAGCTGGTGCTGGTGGAATAAGAGCGCGCAGACCATTTCATGAGTTGATATTGACCCTTTCCATCGTATGGCACGACTTCGCTGGGCTCGTCAACATCTCCGATTGACAAAGGCTGAATGGGCAGGTGTACTGTTTTCTGATGAAAAACGATTCAGATTGTACACCAATGACGGCCGCATCCGTGTATACCAACATCGTGGTGAGCGTTTCTCTGATGCATGTGTCATAGAAACTGAACACTTTGGTGGCGGCTCTGTTATGATATGGGCAGGCTTTTCCCTGCATCAAAGAATCCTGCAGTAATTGTAAATGGAAACCTGACAGCTGTCAAGTATCAAAACGAGATTCTACAGCCGTTTGTTATTCCCCTCACGCAGCAAAATCGAGGCATGCGGCTGATGCAAGATGGTGCCACTGCCCATACTGCACGGTCTACAATGGACGTCCTCCAAAACAACAGAATAAACCTGCAACCATGGCCATCGAAGTCACCAGACCTCAACCCTATTGAGAATGTATGGGGAGAACTTGTGAGGAGGATCTATCCTAACAGACCCCAAACTCTCCAACAACTACCTGGTCGTATTGTTAGAGAACGGAATAGAATTCCTCAGAATTATTTAAGAAACTTTGTTTTATCAATGAGACAACGATATCAAGCAGCTATCCGTGCTAATGGAGGACATACTCGCTACTGAAGTGTTTGTGACTTTCGGTTTGACCCCCTACCCTAGTAAAATTCCACTAACACCATACTGTATACAACGATTTTAATCGCATTTAAATAAAGTGATATGAAAATGATTTATCTTCCTTTGTTTCAAGTTTGAAGAGGATGCGTTCATCAAGAGCGGAGAAATTTACAATTATGTGGTCGGTGTAGTTAGAACATTGGTTTTGTGTATTTCGAACGGTATCAGTGATTTTCATTACATTTTAACCAGTTCTATAAGATTGCATTTTCATATACTACTCAAAGTTTGCTAAGCACCACTAATATTTTTGTACATATCGTTTTCTGTATTCTTGTATTTAGTTTTATTAAAAAAATACGGTGCCATTTTGCGCCCGCTCGATAGATAAGTTAATATATATGAGCATAGACAATTTGTGGTATTTACTATGCCCAATACATCCAAAATGATACTTTGCTAATATTTATGTTATAAGTAACATAAATCTAAGAAAAAGTACTCACTACGTAATCACATCTATTAGTACTAGGGATGGCAACGAGTAGTAAAATTGGTACTCGAGTACTCGGTGCATCTTCCGATCGAGTACTCGAGTACTCGAACGATTTCCGATTTTAATAGAGATAATTCCGTTCGTGTAATATCAGCTTCAACCTACTCAGTATTTATACCATATACCACAATGTCATATTAATATAGATACTTACACAACACAAGTGTGTTATATCTTTTATTTGTGTTTTGTTATTTTATTATTTTATATTTTAAAATAAACCAACATTTTGTATCAAAGTTACAACACAGTCATGCGAACATGTACATATACGGTGGTCAGAATAATATTATGACTTGAAATAATCAAATCAAATAAATTAATCGAACTAAACTAAAACCATGGGCTCGTCTGTCTGTTTTTTGGGGCGTGGTCTCGTATCATGTTTCGACAAGATTGTTAGGCATGCTTGTAGATCCCCCTTGTAGACCAACTCGGAATTACATTTGACTGTTTTTTCCGTCTGCTGCCCATTTGAAGTAACTCCATGCAGACAGCTTTGCGGGAGGAGGAATTTTGCTGATGTAAAACAGTTATTTATTTCGGTGTTTAATTAAAGAATGTGATACTAAACATTACCATCGTTTTACTTTATCTTTTTATTTTCAATAATGTTCATAGATTAGTTCGTGTCATTCACCAATAAAAAAAATAGAAATTATCATCACATGCAAGTGAACCAATCAATGACTATATTGGGCGGTCCTGATTTTCTGTATGGAGTGCCAATTATCTAATTGTCAAACAATACATTTGTGCGAAGTGGGTACCACAGGTAATTGGCAAACAATTTATCTGTATTACCGCTATAAAAACATTGCTAATTGACATTATTGACAAGTGTCAGTTGGGACCCTGGCAGTTTGTTATTTCACAACAATGACACTTCCACTTCAAAGCGTAAAATACGTCACCAGTAGCGATGAAGTGCGTCGCGCATAGTGTCTAATTGCCACCGTGCTGTATATCGAAACGAATTATAAACAAAACAATCGGATTTCTTTTTTTATATTCAAATTTTTATTTTTTTCCGATTACTCGAGTAGTAGATTTAGTACTCGATACTCGGACGTTCGATCGAGTACTCGAGTACTCGAGTAGTCGATGCCATCCCTAATTAGTACGAATTAAGATGTTCAGATAAATGCCAAATTGGAAGGGTCCCAATCTGCAAATGCCAGATGAATCAAAACCTCCTATTTTTCGAGAATGGGGGTTCGCTTATTAGGGACGAGCCAAGTAAACAAAAGAATATGATATTTCGACTAGGTCAAATGATTCAGCTTTACACTGTTGTTCCCAGTTACCTGAAGATCAGTCAACAATTACAATATTTATGCCCAATATACACTGTACGTGTATAATCTGCGTTCACGAAACAAAGTGTTGAGAATATCTAAGGAATGAGAATCACCTGCATGAAAATTACATTAAGCTTAGAGTTTGGTGGGCTCAAACGTGGAAACAAAAATGACAGAATATTCATCTACAGTTTTTCAACCAGTTTCGGTTATGAACCAGTTCCGAACTCATGCGAATAAACAATTGCATTCTTTTTTGGTGACGGTTTCTGCGAGGAAAGCGTTTCAACCAATTCAGGATCAATAACTTTTAATCAGCAGGTAGTTGTGATTGTAGATTTGGAATTCTTTTTAAATGATAAAATTAGAAATATAACTGATAAAATGACCATTAAAGCTGGATGATGTGGCTGGTTAGTCCATTCTTCATGTTCCAAGGTCATAAGCACCCTACTTCATAGATATCCTAGTCAAAGATGATAGTGGTTTTAGAAGTTACCGGGTCACCCTTATCTAGCAACCCACTTCGGCCAGCTCGACAAGATGAAAGGGGGTGTTGTGTTACCACGTGATTATATCATTTCTACCCCATATTAATATTACTTTAATGTTGTATCAGATGCACTAAGTGCAAAACCTGAAGGCTCTGCCACGGAACTTGAGATGTCATGAGTGCTTTACTGCTTTTAATCATACTATAATCAAAATAACAAACGTATTGCACAGTTTTGTTATTTGATTTATTACACAATATTTTCAGAATTATTTTGAACTTTTAAGAAAGAAAACTTGAGAATGTATTCGGTCTGTCAAAACCATTACGCAGCTGTCAAATCTGATATCAAAATACTTTGAGAGATGTCCCCCGATTTTTTATTCGGAACTGATTTAGTTAACCGGAATTGGTTTAAATGTGTCTGTCAATAATTGCTACATTTCTAAAAATAAAAACATGCGGATACTTTAATAATTGCAACATAATTTTGGTAACATGATGCGTACTATAACATGAAAAACAAAATTCAGATAATTGCTTTTAATGTTTGTTGCACACTCGATAAAAGGGTAACGGTAACTGGTTGACAAACTGTATTGAAATCCCTGTTAAAAACAAGTTTGTCTTTTAAAAGTTTATTACCAAATCCGAGAATTCGTTAACATGTACTTTTATAAAGATGGGCTAAAGCTGTCTAGAAATTTATTGTTTTTCAGAAAAGTAAACAAAATCTTAAATTTAAAGCAGAAAAAAATTTGCAATAAAACCTCTAAGTGACGGTCTTTACAGACAAATGAAAACAAAACAAAACTAATGTATAAAGATAGGAGAGACTGAGAAGGCCATATTAAACATACAAAAGAACTTCTTTTAGAATTTGAAATATGGTATTTTAGATTTTTTAAAATGAAATGTTTTTATACGTACAAAAGGATAAGTCACGAAATAATATCCTTACATGTCATGCAATCGCATTTTATTTAATTTAATTTTATTTTTAAGTAAACATAACAATATTTCTAGTTGGTCACCTAACAAATCTTCAACTGAGCATTTGTCAAGTGCATTTCACGTTAACACAAAAAATTCTGATAAACGACAATTACCTCTTACACATCCTGTGGAAATTTGGTAAATTGTTCTAAGTCTTTCGCTTTGTTTAAAAGATACAGTGTCTCAAATATAGTCTATGAACATGACCACCGCGGGACGGCGTTTGTTTCGCCTATGCGATATTAAGGAAAATAAAATACCTCAACTTTAAAATGAAATTATTTAATGCATGAGCCAAATATCAGTTACCTAGTGTTTGTTTAGTTTAAATTAATATTTATTTTTAACATAATAATTGATGTTATTATAACGAATGCTAAACCTATTAAATTGTGGAAACTGTGTTTTCTTTGCAAAATCTGTATTGGTTAGTATACGAGTATGAAACCGCCAATCTTAAAACCGGTCGAATATTTAAACAATAATTGTTTTGTTTGTACATATACTATAAACATACATGAGTATCGTGCTCACATTGCATGTATAGAAGCGACGCAGTATTGAGTGCGTTTGTTGATTTCAAAAAAGGTCTTTGATTTCGTTGTTAATGGTACAAACTAATTTAAATGTGTGATAAAGGGAAAATGCTTTCCGCAATAAAATCTATGTATGAAAATGTAATGTCAAAAGTTTTGTTTATGGATGAAGGAAGTGAGCTTTGTTTGCAATTTGGGCGTGAGACAAGGAAAATGTCAGTCCCCTTTCCTGTTATTTAGAGGAAACCGTATTCCTCAAAGGGGCTGATGGTGTAGACATTGGTACTTAAAACTTTGTGTTCGTCTTTATAAGAACTTTTTTCTAAACGCGCGGATGGTTTGCAAAGTTCTTCAAATATTTTAGTTTGGTATTGTGACAGGAGTATACAAAATACAAAATCAATGATAGTGACACAGAATACAAAAATAATGATTTTTTTCAGAACTCTTTTTTTTTTCGTTCTCATTATAACATCACACTTAGGTTTTTACTTTTACAGAAATACCTTGTTTAAATAGATGAAAAGGGAACTTTAAAAGCCACCGAACACGAAAAATATGAAAATATTGCAGGCTCGGTTTGATTGAGTCTGTTCATGGGCAGTAATGGAAATGCATATTACTGCCCACGCCGCCTAGCCCCGGGTTGAGCGCAACTCAATATTTTCACCAATAAACAGTACAAATTGATCCATTCCAAACGATGGTATGCATATGGCGGTGAACATGGAAACTTCAATGCGGTATTTTCAGATTAATACCATTCCATGTTCAGTGGCGTATGGTCCCCAGATAAAAG